>SKCR01030392.1:0-31651 GCA_019454045.1 Zanthoxylum bungeanum | reverse complement strand
CCTAAATGGGCCGAAATTGATTTCTAAGGCATTTTGGGTGATTCCACTATTGGGCTTTGGTTGCCGAAGTCCATGCCTAAAGAAATTAATTGAAGCCCATTAGACTTAAATTAAATTGACGTTGGACGTTAATCGGTCTTTGAGACGCGTTACGATTAGATTTGGAATTTAAATCGTAAAGATTTATTAATTTAAATTGCAATATTTAATTTGGAATTGAATAGTGAATTAGTATTAAATACATGTTAAATTAGATTTAATGATGTAGTTTAATTTAATTCATGAATTCGTACTTTGAGTACTTATTCGCAAAAACGAGTTTGACTCGAACAAAATCAAATCGTTGTTTGAACATTGGATGATCACTTAATTATCAGATTAATTAATTTGATTAGATTGATTGATAGCATGCTTTGTGTGTGAATACATGGTTGTGTTGAATGAATAATGTATATCGGATGGATATTAGATGGGTGGGCAATTTTGGAAATTGTAATAAATTCGATTTATTAAATTGGACCTGCGTGTCCAGCCTTATCACTTCTTTCTCTTTGTATTTTCTTCTCACCTATTCCCCTCTATGTATATGAGGTTTCTTTAGAAGTGTAGTGTAACGGGTAGAAGTAGTGCAAGTGCTAGCTTGAGTGAGAAAGGGAGAGATTTGATCTAGGATCAATGTGTTAAGTATCCATCCGCATATCATTATTATTTTATTTCATACTCGCTTTATTATGTATTTAGAATGCATGTTTAAGGGTGTATGATGATGAGACCTAACAAGATAATTAAATTGGTAGCCAATTTGCACGCGAAAATCCCTCAATCTATATTAAGAAATATCCTTCCATTGAATGATTCTTGTTCAAGATCCGAAGTTGCATTGGTTTGTTTTTGACCAAAGTCAAGACCTTTGTCAATCAAGGATGTACTTGAATCATGAGAGTTTTGTTGCATATTGGTGTCTTGTCCAAATCGTGATTTTTATTGACCAAAGTCAGATCACTTTTTGTCCAATGACATTGATTACGAAACTTTCCTCGTCAATGGGTCCTGCTTACTGGAATCATTAGGTTTGTGTTTGGCCAAAGCCAAGGCCTAAATGATTCGGAGGATATGGTTAGGAAAATGTAATGGTTACATTGACATTATATATGTTTTGGTCGGACTTGATGTCCACCTAACGGATCTAGGAATTGGATGATCCAATTGATCTGAGAGATCTACCTAGTTGAATAGCATACAACTTTTTATTGGCCAAAGTCAGGGTGTGTGTTATTTATAGGATCCTAGCCCCACTAGGAAACACGGTTTCCCGAGTACTCCACAGAGGGTTAGAGGCTCGACGAAAAATAGTGGGAGGCAAGTATTGAATTTGCAACATTCGTTCAATACTCGCTAAACACGCTCATTTTATTTTACTCATCATATTTAAAAGTATTAGTCGGACTAATATTTTATGTTGTTTTAAAAATTATATAGTTGGACTATATACAAACTCATTCATATATAGTTGATTTTAATTTGATTATAGTAATCAATATAATTGAATTAAAATGATAGTTGATTTTATAATGGGATTATAGTAATCAATATTAAAATTATAGTTGATTAAATAATTGGATTATTGTAATCATTATAATAAATAGTACCTTATTAATTGATTAAATAGTTGGACTATTAAAATCAAGAAAGAATTGAAAGGTTGAATATTTAAAATATATAATCCTTGGATTAAATGTTTTAAATGATTTAATTTTCAATTGGGAATTAATAATAGGTTAATTTATTTGATAAAATAACTTATTATGACTAAGCCCATAATTAAGCAAATAGTAGAGCATAAAGTCTTTGGAAGATTTATGTGATGATGACTTTAGTGCTTAATTAATATACTTATAATAAATCTATCTTTAGATTTAAAAGTATTTAAAATTGCAATTAATAATTCTTGGAGAATTAATTGACTATTCTAGTGGAGAAAAGTCAAAGTTTGCAATTGGGCATGTAGCACAAGGTGCACATCATTTCGATATTCTAAAACCCAAAGGTTTGTGAAATATTGAAAAGGATAATTGACATATCCCAAAGTGACTACCATTTTGATATGGAAGACACGAAGGAATTAAAGAAAGGGCGAGGCTCTAACTTTAAAAATATTTGTCAAAGTTATGTTCACTACTAGTATTAAAATTGGATTTTAAAATACTTAGTGTGGTACATAAAATATATGTATTGACGTTCAGAATCCGCTGTGAGCTGGATACTGGCTTCAAGCCGAGATTTCTCTGCGAATTGGAAACGGGATGAAAGTCGCTGTTTCGACCGTAGATACCTAAGTTTAGGAACTGCCCTTTGGGTATGTACTAAATTAGGAATGTTATAATGTAACTAGTTTATCTAGAGACATTATCTCTATATCAGTGTTTAATCCATTGCGGATAAAACCTTTATATTCTAGAACACTAAAGTGTTTCATTATATAAAGATGATACTGAGATAAATACATTGGATGTAAATAACAGAATTTATATTTTGAATATAAATAAAATCTCAAACATATAAAATGACAAATAAATAGCTCATATTGATTTGATCAATAGAGACTTATTTGTGGCATTGTTGTCTAGGACACAATTAAAGAAGACTCGTATATCCACACTTTTTAAGAGTGGGTACTAGGACTGATTTTACTATTCAAATAAGGTCTACGAATCTAGTTTATTAGGTTAAATACCTAAAATACTATTTACTTGGTAATAGTAAAAGAGCCACCGATCTGTTGGCCCTATTCATGGTGAAGTAAGTGGGCCCATATCTAACTAGGCTAGATGTGAACATGAATATTTCGTGACCTTAACGGATGTGACATCACGTTGTGGTTATGTGTTTCTTTTGAAGAACACAGGTCGGAAACTTTAGAGTTTCGACACGAAGTAGACAAACAGATCGGCTATAGTATTATTCCGCCACGGTAATACCGTCATGGAAAATACTTAAGCAGTAAGTTTCATACGTACATGAAAGAGTATGGTATTCTTTCAGATGAGGACTCCTCTCGAGACACGTCAGTTAGACGATGTGTCTGAACTAAAACCGAATTTTGTTGGACATAATAAGGTTTATCACGATTCGCTCTGAGCTACTATTCCTTCACAGGATATGTTAATTAACAGTGCAAAGAATTATTTAGAATAAGTTCCATATAAATCTGTTTGACAGATATCATATAGGATATGAACAGGGAAAGAAACGAGGTTTCTCATTCCTGATAATTTGGGTATGCCAGGCATAGCGTTTGGATGATACCAAACTAAGGACCCAAATTGGATAAGTGCCAATATAGGTTATCTTAAGGGAAACCTTAAGTATAGTACTTGTAAATCCCACATGAGAACAATGTAATTGTTGCTCACCATGCGGTTTTCCTGAGAGGAATACCGATATGCAGTGGTCAGTGGGAGGATAGTGATACTCGATGAAAATCGGAGTAATACTGTTCAAGGCACGAAGTCCTTAATGGAACACAAATAGTTCATCTATGATGAATCTATACCATTAATCTTTAAATACACAAGAACTTCGTAGATCGGATAGAGTCAGAAAACAACCTAGGGTATGGGTTTCTGATCTAACATCATAAATGATGTCAATCTTATGGAGGTGTACCATCCGACTACGTTATGAGGAAGTGATACGAGGTATCGACTCCCTGTTATGGCAAAGTGCCATGAGTCCGAAATGGATTCCATGTATAACAACTATGTTTGGATACTAGTTGTTGTACCATAAGGCATTGTGCCTCTGGTACATTAAACGTCTTCAAGGAAGACATACATGGAAGGCAACATACCAACGTGCAAAGCTAGGTTTTGACGGAAAGGTATCGTTATCAACATTATGTTAATAACGGTTCAACCTTTTACCTGTTGCCATGGTAAATCCATTTGAAGATGCTTATTGATAACTATATATTTCATTTATGAAATATGTTAGTTACAAATCAAAATCGCTTTCCTGAAAAGGAAACCTTTTGGAGGATGTTTACAACATCCTGACGATTTTGTATAACCGACAAACAAGGTTTGCGGGTTATTCGATCCATGTTTGGATTGATGCAAGCATAAGGTTCTTGGAACTGTCGTTTTGAAATAATCATAATGGTTTATGATTTGACTCAAAACGAAATAATTCTTGTGTATATGAGGAGGTTAGTGGGAGAGCGCACTGACAGTGAAATTCCCATAAAACTATTGTTGAAAGCTTGGCTTTCAATATAAATTTTCCGTAGAATTCTGTGGAGTAACAACCTTTATTAGAGGAATAAAGATCTACTGGGATAGATTTGGAGTTGTTAACACTCTCTGGGAAATTGTACATTTAAAATGTACTTGTATTGGTGTCTCATACGCTTCAAGCATATGGAGTCACAATCAGGTCAATCCAAGTGACAGTCACTGGATTGAAGTTAAAGAACATCTGTTAGTATCTCAGAGAACTAAAGATGCTATCTTAAACTATGGAGAAGGAGAACTTGAAGTGACTGGGATCACTGCTGCAAGTTTCCAAACAGTTAAATACTGCGGTACTATAAAGTTTGAACACCGGGACAGTGAGCTGGAAATCTTCCAAGCAAGATAACTGTTACAGAATAAACAACAAATGCGGATTATTGCTGCAGCTGAGGCAGCAATAGAAGTCTTTTGGGTCGAAAGTAAATCTAATTAGATTAGATATAGTTCTGTTAGCAGTTGAGCTAGGCGTCAGCATAGGCTAAGGAATTAAAGGTCTCATCGACGATCCAGATATATACTTCTATATCATCTGATTCGTTCGGATCATACATCGTGGCGATGTGATGATCGTATAAATCGCGTCAAACGATAATCGAACAAATCCGCTGACGAAAACCTTTCCTCAGCAATTTGAGCGAACCATACATAGTTCAGGTGTAGGACACTTGAGTGACTCGCAATGTGCCAAGTGGGAGATTGTTGGACAAAATGACCCATAGCGTCACTATTTGCACAGATCATTGTGTTGTTGTAGCAAATTAACTATGTAACAAGGAAATTGCACTCTCGTCATTTGTGATTAGATCACCTTAGATATATAAATGAAGAGAGGTCCCTATGATTAGTTCCTGGATTGAGATGATATGAGACAGTATCAGTCCACGAAGGATTAATCATTAAATATCCCTAGCCGTAGTATTATCGAGACTGGACATCGATAATGCGGAATAGGCTAGTATTGCACTTGTGCGCGTTGTGAGGGCACAACGGCATAGTTCTCATATATATAAGTATTGGATACTTATGCAAGTGCGATAGGAGGTCGTGTTTCACCGATGGTACGGGAAACAGCTTCGCTCTGGATAGACCCTTCGGAATCCCATTGGTATTATGACTAGGTGTCTATGGGAGGCCGAAATCAAGGTAGGTGTGTATAGTCTTAACCTGAGACTTACATCGCTAATACTTACGACAATCGGTAAACTTTGGTTTTGGTGGTGGGGGATCTTAACTGGTTCTGTGTTCACCTCTTCTGGTTTATCAGGAATCGTAGTGTATTGGATGTGATGTCAAGACGGAAGTGTCACTCCAGTCATAATGGAGATGATGTCACGCAGGATACGGTATTAATGCTCTTTTAGTGATGCGCATCCAATCGTGATATTATGACCAGGTCATGAATATCCGATTATAGAGACTAGTTACCAGACATCCGATATGTGTTTCGGACGGGGCAGACACTTATCCAGCCCCAGCCCTAGCACGTGATTATCCGATACTGGGCCAATATGCACAATACAATTGTATACTACGCTTGATACAGATATAGATATTCTTTGATGAATATGTCCGGAGATTTGGGTAGACTTGGTGCTTTGCTAGGAGTCGACCTTGTCTCGTAAATCGGTAGAACGTAGTACTTGGTACGTACGTGATTCGGTTACTCCGACGACCGTATTTACTGCCAGATTATCCGGGGATCTCATGGGTCGCTTCCCGATAATCCACCGATGACGCACAACTCGCACTCTTGAATAATCTGGGATTATAATAGAAGAGAGAGAAAATTAATCTAGGATTAATAACGGAGATATTTTATACGGGATAAAATGTCGTCTAAAGAGAGAGAACGATTAATTTGGAATTAATCGATGAATTAATATATTTGATATATAAATGAAATTAGATTTCGACGCGGAATTAAAATTAGATTTTAATTCGGGCAAACGAGTTAATTTAGAATTAATTCGTTAGCGACGTAAATAATAATTTCGCCAGGCGCAATTATTTATTTAAATTCGATTGAATTAACGTCGCGACGTAAGCTCGGTATTTCGGAAATATCGAACCCGAACGCGTGAGTGCACGTGGGCCCACTTTCATTTGGAAACGTGTGGGGCCCACATGACACATGTCATTCTAATGCATTGCATGTAGATAGTGTACAATGCACTCAATGTTATTGCATGGAAATTGAGTGTTTGACACTCTAAGCCATTGCATGTTTTGTGTCATATATTTATTATTAATTTAATAAATTATGGCATAAATATAAATTGATTTTTGGTAAATCATTTTAATCAACTTAATACAACTTCTTCTCTCTCAAAATTCTCTCTTCCTCTCACGCCCAAAACAGATTTTGGGGCCTGGTTTTGAACCACAAAAACCATGAGCAAGGGAAGCCAAGAGAGTGGGTTTTCATGGTGAAAACCGCAAGTGCTAGCACACTACGAGTCTTGCGAAGGTGGTAGGGAGGTTCCCCCATGAGACGAGATCCATCCGACGAAGCTAGGAGCTCCGTTTCTTCACTTAATTTTCTGTTTTTGTAGGCAGTGGACTGCTGCAGTGAGCTTACAAAGGCAGTGCGTTTTTGGGCTGAATCGTCTCCAAATCGACATAACCGATCAATGTGAGTATTCCGCTACCTCCGTTGATGTGTTCACACATAATTTCATGTCTTGATTTGATCTTGGGACCTTAGAATAAACCAACAGTTCGAACGGGAACAGACCTGATGCATGAAATGGGACGCAATACATAAACAACAAAATAAAGGGGCGCGGCGAAGTACTGCCGTAAGGTGGCCTTTTGGGGCTCTTGATCTCTCAAAGAGAGGACATTTAGACCAACATACTAAGCCCATGCGCGTCACATCAAATCAGCATACAAACATAAAGACAATCATATTATTCTAAGTAAGGTCTGATTGAACGTGTCTTGCATCCAACCGAACACACGTCAACCGGCGCGGCAAAGCATCGTGGTAAAGGGCTTTAACCCCTCCCCATAGGGGATCTTTCATTCCACTTACTAAGCCCATGCGCTCGATTGAGTCATGCATAAATAAGCAACATGCAAAATTTAAGTGACGAAAAATAAATAAATAAAAGCAACACAAAACAAGAGAATGTGCCGTTTACTCAAGTGGTACGTGGAGTTGTATCCCAAGTACAGACCGCACTACCGTCCATTCGGATTCGGCTACGGAATTTATGTCTGGGTTTCCATCCTATATACCACAAGAGACGACACTCTTCCATTTCATTCAAGCCACAACATGCATCCATAAACGACTCTCATGTGAATATAATTCAATAATAATAAAAAAATGAATATAAACTAATGAAAAGGTACCCTCAAGTCTAACCTTTTAAATCACCTCTCGGATGTACGGTACACGATCGTCGGAAGGGTGGATGCTCCGCAACTCTCCCGATTCACTGGTTCACTATTCTCGTTCGTTGTCTTACTGTTCTGGGTCGTCGTTCTCCGTCTTTTGCTATTGTTTCCTTGTGGTTTCGCTGCCGTTTCCTCTTTATCTTTTGCTTACTGTTTTTTGGGTGTCTTCTTCCTGTAATTTTCTTGTGTGTTGTGTATGAGCTAGGGACTAAGGACTAGGGTCTAGAAGGTTGGTGAAGGGTTCTTTTTATAGGCAAAGGGTTAGGTTTGACAAGGAAAGGGATTTGATTTGGTGTTGGATAAGGGAAGTCAAAGATTGAGGGGGGGACAAATCTTGGCTAGATAGGGAAGGTTGAATATTTGATTGGCTTGGTTTAGGAATGCAATATTTTAAGTTAGGAATAATATATTGGTTGATTGATTTTAACTTGGTATGATTAGTTTTTGATTTAGTATGTGATTTGTTTAATTTAGGCATGATTTTAGTTTAAGTTGGTAATTGTTTATTTTATGTTTGGTATATGTTTTATTTAATTATTTAATTAATTTAATTATTATTTTATTTAGTTAATGTTTTAATTAATATTTATTTATTTAAATTGGGATGTGCTTTATGGGCTTTGGGGGCCTAATTGGGCTGGATGTGAGGGCTAGCCAGCAAAACCAGAATTACCGACACCGTTCGAACGCTTCCTCGAACGTGGCACGAAAGCCCGCAATCCGTTTGACGTTCGAACGTAAACACGAACGCAGCACGAACGAAAATAGTGAACCTTGTTTATTCTGAATTCCCCCTTCCGATGTCCGTTTCCCGTGACCTCCGTGACTTAAAAGGTAGTGTCTCCAAAATGAGACTCATCATAGGGACTTATGTGTAAAAATGCAGTGCCTACACATACATCATCGGCGAATCTTCGGGAAGCAACCCATGAGATCACTAGATATGTTGGAAGCAAATCCGGTCGTCGGACTATCCGAACACGTAAGTACCTAGTACTACGTTTGTACCGATTTACAAGACAATATTGGCTTCTAGCAAAGCGCCATGCCTACCCAATTCTCCAGAAATATCCTTATAGGAATATGTGATCTATATCAGGCGTAGTATACGTAGTATTGCGTATTTCGATCCAGCATCGGATGTCATTTGCAAGGCCTGGGTCTGGAAATGTGTCTGCCCTGTATGAAGAACATATCGGATCTCTGTTAACTAGTCTCTATAATCGGATAAACATGACCTAGTCATAATATCCCGATAGCTGCAACATATAAGAGAACAAGTTCCGTATCCTACGTGACCATCATCTCCACTATTACTGGAGTGATACTTCCATCTCGACATCACACCCAACACACTACGATTCTCAATATACCCAGAAGAGGCGTACACAGAACCTGTTAAAGCCCTGGACGACCAAAACCAAAGTACATTGATTGTCGCAAGTATTAGCGGTGCAAGACTCAAGTTAAGACCAAATACACCTACCTTGATTCGGACTTCCATAGACACATAGTAATACTACCAATGGAATTCCGAGGGGTCTATCCAGAGCGAAGCTGTTTTCCGTACCATCGGTAAAACACAACCTCCTACTACACTTGCATGAGAATCCTATACCCAAATATATGAGAACTATGCCGTTATGCCCTCACAACGCGCACAAGTGTAATACTAGTCTTTTTCGCATTATCGATGTCCAATCTCGATAATACTCTGACTAGGGATATTTAATGATTAAATCTTCGTGGATTGATACTGTCTCATATCATCTAAATCCAGGAACTAATCATATGGATCTTTCATAATTTATACATCTTGGTGATCTAATCACAAATGATAAAAGAGCAATTTCCTTTGTCACATAGTTAATTTGTACAACAACACCATGATCTGTACAAATAGTGACGCTATGGGTCATAACTGTCCAACATCCGAACCCAACGGTTTGAGGTCTTCCCTTGCGAGGGGTGAGTGCGGCCTTAAATCATTTCCCAGTTCACACTGTGTGGCGACTCTTTTATTCTCTTGTTTAGTCCCACGTGGGCTACTCCGTACTCTCTACGGGTTGTGAGCCCAATAGTGTCGTGGTTTCCGAACATCATAGGCATAGCGGCAAACCCCGCTTCGCTTCTATAGATGGCGACTCAACTATGGATAGAGAGTCAACCCCGAAAGAATGCCTTGTAGTGTCTGTGGCTTTGGCTTTATTTACCCAAGTCTCATATATTTTGCATACAATTTTTACCCCGATGGCGTCATGTATCGTGAAGTCGCTTTCACTCAAGGCGGCGGATCGTTATGTGATGACCATCACTCATTGGCACGTACCATAGGGTATAAAAAAGGCGTGCTCACTTGGTCGCTCGAACGCTTCAGTGGGGAGACCTAGTTGTGAGCAACCCTTTGCCGACTGGAGCCTTTATCCATACCCTGATAAGCCTACATATGAACCATAGTTATATGTCCTATATAAGCTACCCCTATTATTGTATTTGAGACCATTATCATTTGGATCCATTTGGGCCTCTCGTCATATGATACGAACTTGTTGGGCCACTTAAACTGGGACGAGTTTGTATCTTATGATAATTGGGCTAAAAGTTTTCAAAATGACGATGGGCCACCTTGTGTTTGGTCCCCTTATCATTTGAAGTTGTTTAGCCACCTTATCATAAAAATGTAAACCTGTTGGGCCTTTTCAACTGGACAAGTTTGCACCTCGTGATAATCTGATTGAACGCTTTAAAATGATAATGGGCCAACTTGTATGAAAACCATGATAGGCTTTGAAGGTCCAAACATGATCCGATATCCGCACTGGCTATCATCCACAAATGGTATGCCTTGTTATGGCGTATTTGTATACTTTTGGATATCTCCAAGTCCATCCCTACAACCGTGATTACTGAGGCCCCAATTCATCATTTCTAGACAATGGTACAATCCCTATAATAGGCTTAGTCAATATAGTAAATGGGTGGTCTTTTTCTGTTACTGATGAAAATAGTCTGACATAGCCAAGGTGTTGGACAAAATGACCCATAGCGTCACTATTTGCACAGATCATTGTGTTGTTGTAGCAAATTAACTATGTGACAAAGAAATTGCACTCTCATCATTTGTGATTAGATCACCATAGATATATAAATGAAGAGAGGTCCCTATGATTAGTTCCTGGATTGAGATGATATGAGACAGTATCAGTCCACGAAGGATTAATCATTAAATATCCCTAGCCGTAGTATTATCGAGACTGGACATCGATAATGCGGTATAGGCTAGTATTGCACTTGTGTGCGTTGTGAGGGCACAACAGCATAGTTCTCATATATATAAGTATTGGATACTTGTGCAAGTGCGATAGGAGGTCGTGTTTCACCGATGGTACGGGAAACAGCTTCGCTCTGGATAGACCCTTCGGAATCCCATTGGTATTATGAATAGGTGTCTATGGGAGGCCGAAATCAAGGTAGGTGTGTATAGTCTTAACCTGAGACTTGCATCGCTAATACTTACGATAATCGATAGACTTTGGTCTTGGTGGTACAGGGCTTTAACCGGTTCTGCGTACACCACTTCTGGGTTTATCAGAGAGTCGTAGTGTATTGGATGTGATGTCGAGACGGAAGTATCACTCCAGTCATAGTGGAGATGATGTCACGCAGGATACGGTATTAGTGCTCTTAAGTGATGCGCATCCAATCGTGATATTATGACCAGGTCATGAATATCCGATTATAGAGACTAGTTACCAGACATCCGATATGTGTTTCGGACGGGGCAGACACTTATCCAGCCCCAGCCCTAGCACGTGACTATCCGATACTGGGCCGATATGCACAATACAATTGTATACTACGCTTGATACAGATCTTAATATTCTTAAATGGATATGTCCGGAGAATTAGGTAGACTTGGTGCTTTGCTAGGAGTCGACCTTGTCTCCGTAAATCGGTAGAACGTAGTAGTACTTGGTACGTACGTGATTCGGATACTCCGACGACCGTATTTACTGCCAGATTATCCGGGGATCTCATGGGTCACTTCCCGATAATCCACCGATGACGCACAACTCGCACTCTTGAATAATCTGGGATTATACAGAAGAGAGAGAAAATTAATCTTGGATTAATAACGGAGATGTTTTATCCGGGATAAAATATCGTCTAAAGAGAGAGAACGATTAATTCGGAATTAATCGATGTATTAATATATTCGATATATTAGACGAAATTAGATTTCGACGCGGAATTAAAATCAGATTTTAATTCGGGCAAACGAGTAATTTAGAATTAATTCGTTAGCGACGTAAATAATAATTCGCTAGGCGCAATTATTTATTTAAATTCGATTGAATTAACGTCGCGACGTAAGCTCGGTATTTCGGAAATATCGAACCCGAACGCGTGAGTGCACGTGGGCCCACTTTCATTTGGAAACGTGTGGGGCCCACATGACACATGTCATTCTAATGCATTGCATGTAGATTGTGTACATTGCACTCAATGTCATTGCATGGAGTTTGAGTGTTTGACACTCTAAGCCATTGCATGTTTTGTGTCATAAGTATATTATTAATTTAATATATATTATGGCATAAATATAATTGATTTTTGGTAAATCATTTAACAATTACACAACACATTGAAAGACATGATCCCAAAAGGATGAGGTCACTTTCACAAAGGCGTAATCCACCTTGACCCAGTGCAGGTAGCAAAGAGGAGAAAGATGAGCTAGGTCTGGGCGCGACCGATCTACTACCCCGCGGATAAGGGACACAACAAGACCTTGAGCCCTGAGACCAAAGAAAACTGAGCAATCAC
Source organism: Zanthoxylum bungeanum (assembly GCA_019454045.1). Classification (NCBI taxonomy): domain Eukaryota; kingdom Viridiplantae; phylum Streptophyta; class Magnoliopsida; order Sapindales; family Rutaceae; genus Zanthoxylum; species Zanthoxylum bungeanum. Next base: position 19,130 of record SKCR01030392.1, on the reverse strand, counting down.
TAGAAGAGAATGTCAGAATGAAACTATAAGCAGGCCTAGGGGGCGACCAAAGCTTTTATGGGTTGAGAGATTCACACATTTTGTTTCAATTGGGTTGCTAGCATGTTATTTATCTTTTAAGCATGATTTAATCGTTAGTATGCTATTACTTTCTGCATTTTACTTTCTATGCATTGTGATGTAATGCGCATGGGCTTAGCATGTTAGTCTAAAGGTTCTCAATTTGAGGGGAGAAAAGTCCAAAAGGCTACATTTACGACAAAACTTTACCGCGCCGGACGAAGTGTGTTTGATTGAATGTGAGATACGTTTAATCGAATATACGGAAGTCCACATTATTATCTCATTCATTTGTATGCATTGTGATGTAATGCGTATGGGCTTAGTATGTTTTTCTAAAGGTTCTCAATTTGAGGGGAGAAAAGTCCAAATGGTACCTTTGTGACAATACTTTGCCGCGCCGGACGAAGTATGTTTGGTTGAATGTGAGATATGCTCAACCGAGCATACAGGGTCCTATATTGTTATCTGTATCTTTTATGCATTATGATGTAATGCGCATGGGCTAACTAAGGTGGATTAAAGGTCCTCTATTCGAGGGAAATGCATGAAGGCTACCTTTACCACGATGTTTTGCCGTTCCTTTTATTATGTCATTTACCTTTTGCATATCATTGCTTTATTTACGCATGCATTGCATTCTAGTGCGCATGGGCTAACTAGGGTGGATTCAAGGTCCTCCATTCGAGGGAAAATGTCTAAAGGCTACCTTTACCACGACGTTTTTCCGCGCCGGACGAGGTACACCCGATGGAATGGGAATGAGTTCAATCGGGCGCATGGGGTCCTGTTGGACAATTATGACCCATAACGTCACTATTTGTACAGATCATGGTGTTGTTGTCCAAATTAACTATGTGACAAATGAGATTGCTCTCTTATCATTTGTGATTAGATCACCAAGATGTATAAAAGATAGGATGTCCCTATGATTTGTTCCTGGATTGAGATGATATGAGACAGTATCAGTGCACGAAGGATAAATCATTAAATATCCCTAGTCAGAGTATTATCGAGATTGGACATCGATAATGCGTAAAAGACTAGTATTGCATTTGTGCGCGTTGTGAGGGCACAACGTCATAGTTCTCATATATTTGAGTATAGGATACTCATGCAAGTGTAATAGGAGGTTGTGTTTTACCGATGGTACGGGAAATAGCTTCGCTCTGGATAGTCCCCTTCGAAATTCCATTGGTAGTATAACTATGTGTCTATGGAAGTCCGAATTCAAGGTAGGTGTATTTGGTCTAAACCTAAGACTTGCACCACTAATACTTGCGACAATCAATATGCTTTGGTCTTGGTCGTTCAGGGCTTTAACCGTCGATGTCAAGACGGAAGTATCACTTCAGTTATAGTGGAGATGATGATCACGTAGGATACGAAACTTGTTCTCTTATATGCTGCAACTATCGGGATATTATGACTAGGTCATGTATATCCGATTATAGAGACTAGTTACCAGACATCCGATATGTGCTTCGTACGGGGCAGACACAATTCCATCCCCAGGCCTAGCAAGTGACAATCCAATACTGGATCGACATACACAATACTACGTATACTACGCCTGATACAGATCAGTTATTCCTGTAAGCATGTTCTGGAGAATTGGGTAGGCATGGCACTTTTGCTAGAAGCCAACCCTGTCTTATAATCGGGTATAAAACGTAATACTGGGTTACTTACGTGTTCGGATAGTCCGACGATCGTATTTACTGCCCAAAATCTAGGGATCTCATGGTCGCTTCCCGAAGATTCACCGATTGATGTATGACTCGCACTTTATTAATATGGGATTAATTAAATGGGAGAGAAAATTAATCTAGGATTAATTATAGAGATATTTTATCTAGGATAAAATATTATTTAAAAAGAGAGAACGATTAATTTGGAATTAATCGATAAATTAATATATTCGATATATTCAACGAAATTGGATTTCGACGCGGAATTAAAATCGGATTTTAATTCGGGCGAATGAATTAAAATCCGAATTAATTCGTTAGCGACGTGAATAGTAATTATGCTAGGCATGATTATTTAATTAAATTAGATTTAATAACGACGCAATGGAAAATTTGTTAATTTGAAATTAGCGAACCCAAGCTTGGGAATGTTTGCAAGCACATTCGCATTTCGAATTCGGGTGCTGTTAGTGTTCCTAGAACATGCCAAGGATCTAATAAGCATGAAAACATGTTAAAAAATTCAAAATAAGTTGCGGAATACTTACATTGAATGGATTTAGCTTTTAAAATTTTGAGAAGAAGATCCAAGATCCAAGATGCTTCCTTTGTTGATTCCAAGCTTTGAGTTGAAGATCTCCAAGATCCTTCCTTTGTTGATTCCAAGCTTAAGTGAAGATCTCCAAGATCATTCCTTTGTGATTCCAAGCTTTAAGTGATGATTCCAACTCTTGAAGTAGTTTCCCTATCACCTTAGTTGATTTCTCCAAGTGCTAGCTAACTTGATTTGCCACAAAATCAAAGAGAAAGGAGAAGCATGCTCACGCCCAAATGGTAGAGGATTTTAGGGTTTCCTACTTGTTCAAGTGTTGTGTTGAGTGAAGAGAGAGAGAAGGCCTTTTGGTTTTGTTAAAGGGTTTCACCCTTTTACCCAAACCATGTAGTTGGGGTAATTTGGTTTCACCTAAACCAAGTGGTTGGAAAGTAAGTGGTTTGGCATAAATGCAACTACCCTCCAACTACCACATTAAAGTGGGCCCCACATTTGAATTCAAAATTCAAATATCTCTACGAACATTTGCCGCGGCTCGGTCCGTTTAATCTAATTAAACTAACTTTCATCGCTAAATAATTAAATCTAATTTAATTAAATAACGATGCCTCGCAAATATATTACGAATGTCGTCTACGAATTAATGCGCTCGTTCCCATTAAAGTCCAAACGGTTAATTTCGTAATGAAATAAATTCATATTAATATATCGATATATGAAAAAATACGAAAAAATCAAATACAAAACCAACGGATTTATTTTTGCCCATACGATAAATTAAATAGAAAAATCAAATTTAACAATTAATTTATTCTACCGATTAATTCAAATTAATCGCGTTCTCTCTCTTCCGAACACATTAATCCAGATTAAATAATACCTCAATTAATCCTAGATTAATTTCTCCATCTTAATTAATCCCAGATTAATTTTCTCTCTTAATTAATCCCAGATTAATTCTAATTTAAATCAACTGTCATCGGTGAATCTTTGGGAAGCGACCCAAGAGATCCCTGGATATGTTGGCAGTAAATACGGTCATTGGATTATCCGAATACGTGCGTACCTCGTACCACGTGCTTACCGATTACAAGACATGGTTGGCTTCTAGCAAAGCACCGTGCCTACCCAATTCTCCAGAAATATTCTTACTGGAATATATAATCTATGTCAGGCGTAGTATACGTAGTATTGCGTATTGCGATCCAGTATCGGATTGTCACGTGCTAGGCCTGGGGCTGGAGTCGTGTCTGCCCCGTACGAAGCACATGTCGGATGTCTGGTAACTAGTCTCTATTATCGGATATACATGACCTAGTCATAATATCCCGATGACTGCAGTACTTAAGAGCACTAGTACCGTATCCTACGTGACATCATCTCCACTATGACTGGAGTGACACTTCCATATTGACCTCACACCCACTACTCTACGATTCTCAATATACCCAGCATTGGCGTACACAGAACCGGTTTAAAGCCCTGGACGACCAAAACTAAAGCATACCGATTGTCGCAAGTATTAGCGATGCAAGTCTCAGGTTAAGACCAAATACACCTACCCTGATTTCGGACTTCCATAGACACATAGTCATACTACCAATGGAATTCCGAGGGGTCTATCCAGAGCGAAGCTTTTTCCGTACCATCGGTTAAACACAACCTCCTATTACACTTGCATGAGTATCCTATACCCAAATATATGAGAACTATGCCGTTATGATCTCACATAACACGCACAAGTGTAATACTAGTCTATTCCGCATTATCGATGTCCAGTCTCGATAATACTACGACTAGGGATATTTAATGATTAATCCTTCGTGGACTGATACTGTCTCATATCATCTCAATCCATGAACTAATCATAGGGACCTCCTATCATTTATACATCTAGGTGATCTAATCACAAATGATTAGAGTGTAATCTCTTTGTCACATAGTTAATTTGTACAACAACACCATGATCTGTACAAATAGTGACGCTATGGGTTATAATTGTCCAACAATCTCCCACTTGGCCTATAGGCAGTCACTCGAGTGTTTTACACCCGAACTATGTACGGTTCGCTCAAATTGCTGAGGAAAGGCTTTCGTCTGCGGATTTGTATGATTATCGTCTGATGCGATTTATTCGATCATCACATCGCCACGATGTACGATCTGAACGAATCAGATGAATAGTGAAGTATATATCTGGATCGTTGATGAGACCATTAATTCTTTAGCCTGTGCTGACGCCTAGCTCAGCTGCTAACAGAACTATATCTAATCTAATTAGATTTGATATGGACCCAGATGGCTCTCTATTGCTGCCTCAGGTGCAGCAATAACCTGCATTTTGTTGTTTATTCAGTAACAGTATCTTGCTTGGAAGATTTTCAGGTCACTGTTCTGTTATTCAAACTGTATAGTACCGTTTAGGGACTTAAGTCATTTTATCGGTTAGGAAACTTGCTACAGTGATCCCAGTTTTTACTTCAAGTTTTCCATCTCCATAGTATAACACATCATCCTTAGTTCTCGAAGATACTAACGGATGTTCTTAATATCAATCCAGTGACTATCACTTGGATTGACCTGTTTGTGATTCCATATGCTCAAAGCGTATGAGACACCAGGTCACGTACATTTTTCAATGTACGAGTTCTCAGAGAGTGTTTAACAACTTTTAAATCTATCCCAGTAGATCTTTATTCCTAGAATAAAGGTTGTTTCTCTCCAAGAATTCTACGGAGAATTTTCATGAAAGCCAAGCTTTCACCGATTGTAATATGGGAATATCATTTCCAAGAAATGATATATCATTATTATTTAGGACATCATTGTCAGTGCGCTCCCACTAACCTCCTTATATACACAAGAATCATATTCGTTTTGAATCAAATCATATACACCATTATGATTACATCAAAATGATAATTCCAAGAACCTAATGCTTGCTTCAATCCAAACATGGATCGAATAACCTGCAAATCTTATTTGCTAGTTTTGGTACGACAAAACCGTCAGGATGTTATAAACATCCTCTAAAAAGGTTTCCGTTTAAGGAAAGCGATTTTGACGTTCAGCTGTTATATTTCATGAATGAAACATGCAGCGTTAGCAAGCATTATCCAAATGGATTATATCCATGGCAACAGGTAAAAGGTTTCATTGTAATCAACACAATGTTGATAATGATACCTTTTTGCTAAAAGCCTAGCTTAATACGTTGGTTTGTTGCCATCCATGTATGTCTTCCTTGAAGACTTATATAGTACCAATAGGCACAATGCCTTACGGTACAACAACTAGTGTCTAAACATAGTTGTTATACATGGAATCCATTTTGGACTCATGGCACTTTGCCATAATAGGAGTCGATACCTTGTATCACTTCCTCACACATAGTCAGTTCATATTCCTCAATAAGATTGACATCTTTATGAGGTGAGATCAGAAACCAATACCCCAGGTTGTTTTCTGACTCTCTCCGACCTACGCGGTTCTTGTGTATTCGAAGATTACTGGTACAGTTCATCCTTGATGAACTGTTTTGTGTTTCATTAAGGACTAGGTGCCTTGAACAGTATATTACTCCGATTTTCATCGAGTTTTACTATCCTCCCACTTACCACTGCATATCGGTATTCCTCTTAGGAAAAACGCATGGTGAGCAACAATTACATTGTTCTCATGTGAGATATATAAGTACTATACTTTGGTTTCCTTAGGACAACCTACAATTAGGCACTTATCCAATTTGGGTTCTAGTTTGGTATCATCCAAACATATGCCTATCATTCCCAAATCATCAGGAGTGAGAAAGCCCAGCTTCTTTCCTGTTCATATCCAATAATGAAATCTGTCAAACAGATTTTCATGGAACCTTATTCAAAATAAGTATTGCACTATTAAATGCTTATCCCTTTGAAGGAAAATGGTAGCTCAGAGCGACTCATGATTAACTTTATCATGTCTAACAAAATTTGGTTTATCGTTCGGACAGCACCGTCAAACTGACGTGTTCCGGGAGAAGTCCTCATTGAAAGAATATTATACTCTTTCAAGTATATGAGAAACTTATTGCTTAAGTATTTTCATCACGGTCAAACCGTGATGTTTAATACTTTAGCCGATCTATTCGTCTATTTCGTGTCGAAACTCTAAAAGTTTCCGATTTTGTGTTCTTCAAAAGGAACACAACCATAACGCGATGCCACATCCGTAAAGGTCACGAAATATTCATATCCACCTCTAGCCTAGCTAGACATGGGCCCACTTACGTCACTATGAACAAGGGCTAATAGATCGGTGGCACTTACACTTTTACCAAGTAAAAGGTATTTTAGGTACTTTACCTAATGAACTAGATTCGTAGACATCATTTGAATGGAATCAAATCCGTCCTAGTATCCACACTTCAAAAGTGTGGATATATGAGTCTTGTTTAATGTGTCCCAATCAACACTGCCACAAATAAGTCTTATCTGATCAAATCAGTTTGAGCTATTTGTTCGTCATATTATATGTTTGAGATTTATTTATATTCAAAATATAAATACTGTTATTCACATATAATGTGTTTATCTCAATATCATCTTTATAAAATAATACACTTTAGTGTTCTAGAATATAAAGGTATACTCGCAACGAGTTATACTCGATATAGAGATAATGTTTCTAGTCAAACTAGTTACGTTATAACAGTTTCCTAATTTAAGCACACACCCAAAAGGTAGTTCTTAAACTTAGGTATCTGCGGTTGAAACAGCGACTGTCGTCCCGTTTCCGATTAGCAGATTAATCTCAAATGATGTCAGTATCCCATTCAAAACAGATTCTGAACATCAATATATATATTTTATGTACCACACTAAGTATTCAAAATCTAATTTTAATACTAGTAGTGAACATAATTTTTGACAAACATATTTGAAGTCAGAGCCTTGCTCGTCTTCAATTCCTTCATGTCTGCTTTATCCATACGGCAGTCACGCTTCAATGACCCCGTTTGCCACAATTTAGGCAGACATCTGGGATATGTCCTTTATCTTCCTAGAGATTATAATGATTTTGCCTTTGCCCTTTTTCACATTCCAGAAGTCTTTGGCCAAGCCTTGGCCTTCTAGAATATCGAAGTAAGATGCGTCTTGCACTCTTGCCTTATTGCAACTTTGACTTTGGTCTCCTTGAGAATAGTTATTAACTCTCCAAGAGTGTTTATTGCAATTTAATATTTCTAAGATCTAAGAATAGATCTATGAAGATCCTTCAATTTCTTCATCATACTTTAAGGATCTAATCCTTAGTTCTGATTAGGAAATTAAGGAGTCATTATGGCAAGCATAATGGATTAAGCACTAAAGTTATCATCACATGAATCTTCCAAAGATCATGCTCTACTATTTACTTAACTCATGGCTTAGGCCTAAGATGTTATTTTATCAAATAAAGTAACTCTTAGTTTCAGGACTATCCTGAAATTTATTCCCAATTTGAAAATTAAAGTCGTTCTAAACACATTTTCTCTAGGATAATGTTTCAAACACTAATCTTTCAATTTAATCTTGATTCTAATAGTCCAACTATTTAATCAACGATTTCAGGTACAATCTAATGTAATGATTACTATAGTCTAACTATAACTTATTACAATTTTATTGGTTAAAATCAAATTAATATTGATTATTATAATCCAATTATATAATCATTATAAATGATTGGTAAAATCCAATTATATGATTACTATAATCCAATTATAATCAACTATAAATGAAGTATTTGAATACAGTCTAACAGTTTTTAAATTAAAAACCTATTAAATATTAGTCCAACTAACATTTAATTTATTTGACGAATGGTATTTGATTGAGCGCGTATGGCAAGTATCTAAACGAATATTGCAAAATTTAATTCTTGCCTCCCACTATTTTTCGGCGAGCCTCTAACCCTCTTTCGAGTACTCGGGAAACCCAGTTTCCTAGTGGGCTAGGATCCCGTTAATAACACACAACCTTGACTTTGGCCAACAAGCTGTATGATATTTAACTAGGTAGATCTCAAAGATCAATTGGATCCCATCCAATTCCTAGATCCAGTAGGTGGATATCCAAGTCCGAAACATATATCTTATATATACCAATATATCGAATATATTACCTAACCTTTTCCTCTGAATCAACTAAGCCTTGGCTTTGGCACAACAAACTTAATGATCCCAGTTAAGCGGAACCCATTGACATGGAAAGCTTCGTAATCAATGTCGATGGACAAGAAGTGATCTTGACTTTGGCCAACAAATCACAACTTGGACAAGACACCGATATGGAACAAAACTCTCATGATTCAAACACATCCGCAATTGACAAGGTCTTGACTTTGGCCAACAAACAATGCCAACTTTGGATCTTGAGTAAGAATCACTCAATGGAAGGAAAAACGCTTAATATATTGTGAGGGTTTTCGCGTGCAAATTGGCAACCAATTTATTATCTTTGTTAAGGTCTCATCATCATACACCCTTAAACATGCATTCTAAATACATAATAAAGCAGCGCGTATAATTAAATAAATTAATAATGATATGCGGATGGATATCTCACAAATTGTTCCTAGAACAAACTCACTCCATTTCCTCTCCCCGGCTAGAAATATTCTAACTTCTACCCAATTACAAAATACAATAAAGAAACCTCATTTACATTGAGGGGAATAGGTGAGAGAGAAATACAATGAGAGAGGAGATAAAAGGCTGGACACTTAGGTCCAATTTAATAAATTCTAAACTTATTACAACAATTTCCAAACTGCCCTTGCCCTTCTAATATCCATCCGATATATATTATTCATACAACACATTCATGTATTCATACAAATCATGTTATTCCATCAATTTAATCCATTAATTAATCTTTGAATTAATGACCATATAATGTTCATACAACGATTTGATTTGCGTGAGTCAAACTCGTTTAAGATAAATACTCAAAGTAAGTATTCTTGAATTATATTGAACTACAACTTTAAATCCCATTTATTTGTATTCAATACTAATTCCAATTTAATTCCAAATTAAATATATACACTTACTTATAAGCCTTAAAGACTTGGATTCCAAATCCAATCTAATGGGTCTCAAAGGCCCAATAACATCCAATGTCATTTCAATTAAAGTCCAATGGGTTTTTAATTGATTCTTAAGGCATGGGCTTTGGCCATAATGGATCAAAACCAAAATGCCAAGGCCCAATAGGAATCACCCTATTGCCAACAAATCAATTTAGGCCCATTAGGCCCAATTAAATTCTTTAAAGGGCCAAGTGATGTATTTGGACCTTATGGAATTGGTTTTGGGCCCAATTGGATCCAATCCAAAAGTCCAAAACCAAACTTAGTCAAAACAAGCCCATAAGCCCAAATACACACTTTTAGCCCAATACATAATTAAAGGCTTATTAACATAATTATAATATTCCAAATATCATAATTATTTTAATAAAGTGTATTAGCCATGATTAATAATTAACTCAATATTTCCAAAAATACAATTAACTTAATTAATCATGCTTAATCCAACAATTCATGCTCAACACAAATTGAAGCCAAAATACATCATTTTCATGCTAACACAAATTGAATCCTAAAATCATCATTTCATGCTCAACATGCTCTTTGATTTAACATAAACATTATTGACTTTGATTCTAATCTAATCAAACCAACAATCAACATTTAAACATGCATTTAAACACATCATTTATGTTATAAAAATCAAAAAACTGCAGTGCATTACATTGAAGAATTCGGCCTCACTAAATTTTTTTTATTTTTGATCCAATCAATTTATTTCAAATCTAATCATGCACAACTCTAAGTTAACATAATCTAAGCATGCTCAAAGCATCAATTTGAAAAAATCCTGCCTCAAAACATAAACGCCCAAATTTTAGTCTCATGAACCCTAAAATTTTCATGCTTAAAATTGGCTCTTGATACCATTGTTAGTGTTCCTAGAACATGCCAAGGATCTAATAAGCATGAAAACATGTTAAAAAATTCAAAATAAGTTGCGGAATTACTTACATTGAATGGATTTGAGCTTTTAAAATTTTGAGAAGAAGATCCAAGATCCAAGATGCTTCCTTTGTTGATTCCAAGCTTTGAGTTGAAGATCTCCAAGATCCTTCATTTGTTGATTCCAAGTTTTAAGTTGAAGATCTCCAAGATCCTTCCTTTGTTGATTCCAAGCTTTAAGTGATGATTCCAACTCTTGAAGTAGTTTCCCTATCACCTTAGTTGATTTCTCCAAGTGCTAGCTAACTTGATTTTGCCACAAAATCAAAGAGAAGGAGAAGCATGCTCACGCCCAAATGGTAGAGGATTTTAGGGTTTCCTACTTGTTCAAGTGTTGTGTTGAGTGAAGAGAGAGAGAAGGCCTTTTGGTTTTGTTAAAGGGTTTTACTCTTTTACCCAAAACCATGTAGTTGGGGTAATTTGGTTTCACCTAAACCAAGTGGTTGGAAAGTAAGTGGTTTTGGCATAAATGCCAACTACCCTCCCAACTACCACATTAAAGTGGGCCCCACATTTGAATTCAAAATTCAAATATCTCTACGAACATTTGCCGCGGCTCGGTTCCGTTTAATCTAATTAAACGAACTTTCATAGCTAAATAATTAAATCTAATTTAATTAAATAACGATGCCTCGCAAATATATTACGAATGTCGTCTACGAATTAATTCTAAATTAATTCGCTCGTTCGCATTAAAGTCCAACTTTAATTTCGTAATGAAATCCAATTCATATTAATATATCCGATATATTAATTTTAGCCCATACGAATAAATTAAATAGAAAAATCAAATTTAACAATTAAATTTATTCTACCGATTAATTCCAAATTAATCGCGTTCTCTCTCTCCGAACACATTTAATCCCAGATTAAATAATACCTCAATAATCCTAGATTAATTTTCTCCATCTTAATAATCCCAGATAATTCTAATTTAAATAAAATGTCATCGGTGTGAATCTTTGGGAAGTGACTCAAGAGATCCCTGGATATGTTGGCAGTAAAGTAAATACGTGTAGACATTATGACCCATAGCGTCACTGTTTTGTAAATGATATTGTATTATTGTACAAAATTAACTATGTGATAATGAAATTGCCTTTTGCCGTTTTGTAAAATTATTTACTTTAATATATTAATGGCAAAAGTCCATATGATTAATTCCGTATTGAGATGATATGAGACAGTATCAATATAAAAGGTTTAATCATTAAATATCCCTAGTCGGAGTATTATCGAGATCGGACATCGATAATGCGGAATAGACTAATATTGCACTTGTGCGAGTTGTGATGGCACAACGGCATAGTTATCATATATTTAAGTATTGGATACTTATGCAAGTGCGATAGGAGGTTGTGTTTTACCGATGGTACGGAAAACAGCTTCGCTCTGGACAGACCCCGCGGAATCCCATTGGTAGTATGTCTGCGTGTCTATGGGAGGCGCATCAGGGTAGGTGTATATGGTCTTAACCTGAGACTTGCATCGCTAGTACTTGCGACAATCCGTAAACTTTGGTTGTGGTGGTTCGGGGCTTTAACCGGTTCTGTGTACGCTCTTCTGGGTTTATCGAGAATCGTAGTGTACTGGATGTGATGTCGAGATGGAAGTATCACTTCAGACATATGGAGATGATAATCACACTGGATACAGAACTAGTACTCTATAAAAGGTTGCAACCGTCGGGACAATATGACCAGGTCAGGATTGTCCGATTTAAAGAGACTAGTTGTTTGATATCCGATATATGTTTCGTACGGGGCAGACACATTTCCAGCCCCAGGCCTAACATGTGATCATCCGATACCGGATCGATGTACGCAATACTACGGTATACTACGCTTGATATAGATCTAATATTCCAGTAAGAATATTTCTGGAGAATTGGGTAGGCATGGCGCTTTGCTAGAAGCCAACCTTGTCTTGTAAATCGGTAAAAACGTAGTACGAGGTACGTACGTGTTTGGATTATCCAACGACCGTATTTACTGCCAACATATCCGGAGATCTCTTGGGTCGCTTCCTGAAGATTCACCTATGATGTTTGATTCGAACTTTATTAATCTTGGATTAATTACGGAGAAACTTTATCTTGGATAAAATGCCTTATTAGGAGAGAGAGAGAGATTGATTAATTTGGAATTAATCGATAAAATAATATATTCGATATATTATTAAACGAAATTAGATTTCGACGCGGAATTAAAATCGGATTTTAATTCGGGCAAAAGAATTAATTTGGAATTAATTCGTTAGCGATCTGAATAATAATTCCGCTAGGCGTAATTATTTAATTCTCGTCGTGACGGAAATTCGTTAATTCAGAATTAGCGAATTTGGGCCCGAAAGTGTTTGCGGACACATTCGTATTTTGAAACGGGTGGAATCCGCAAATCACATCGCGATATCTCATTACTTGATACGAATAGATGATGGATGTATCTAGTCACCTTTAAGGGATGATACATTGTCTCTATTCTCAATGTGAGATAATGATGGCAAATGATGAATTTTCCTTTGGAGGGAAAAACCTTTCACGGTTTTTGAAGGGTTTTTTGATTAAAAAATTCATTTGGTATTTGATATCATTTCATTTTGCTTTTCATTTGTCTCTCACGGTTTTAGAAACAAAAGGAGAACAAAAATGATAAGTCAACTCTCCCTCTTCCTCTCCTTTGCTCACGCCGTGAGCTTCAAACCAAAGGCAGAAAAATTGTTTTTCATTCTCCATTTTTGCTAGCACAAGCAAGGATCAAAAGAGGTGATAGGGAAACAACCTTGGAGCTTGGAACACTTGAAGATTTGAAGCTTCTCTCCATCTTCTTGCTTGGCCGAAACTTCCACCTTGAAGACTCAAGGATTGTCTTCACCATTTTCGTCACAAAGCTTAGTGAGTATGATTCCGCCATGTTTCTAGCTTTGCATGTATGTTATTTGTATTTCTATGGCTTAATCTTTCTTTGGGACTAATTATAGAAACCAACAATGGTATCATGGAGCCATGTTTAAGCATGAAATACATTAGGGTTAATGGGGGAAAATTGATTGAAGCATGTTATTGTTAAATTGGATGGTAAAGTATGCTTATATGTATGTTATATGATATATTACATGATCAATTTTAAGAAAAATGCATTGGATGATTTTCCCCCAAAAGTGGTTGTCTTGGCCGAATGTGGAGGTGATTCCATTGGTTTGAAATTTTTCATGCACAAGTTTATTTGATGACTTAAGCATGATTATATGTATGATATTTGATATAATACATGATCAATTTTGAGAAGAATGCATTGGATGATTTTTCCCAAAAATGTTTGGCTTGGCCGAATGTGAGGTACTTCCACTAAGTTGAATATTTTGCATGCACAAGTTCATTAGATGATTTGAGTATGCTTATATGTATGATATTTGATATAATACATGATCAATTTTGAGAAAAATGCATTGGATAATTTTTCCCCAAAATTGATGCCTTGGCCGAATGTGTAGGTCATTTTACTGGTTTGGTATTTTGCATGCACAAGTTCATTAGATGATTTGAGTATGCTTATATGTATGATATTTGATGTAATACATAATCAATTTTGAGAAAAATGCATTGGATGATTTTTCCCAAAATTATTGCTTTGACCGAAAATGGAGGTCCTTTCACTTAATTGGATTTTTTGCTTTCAAGTTCATTTGATGACTTAAAAATAAACGAGTAATAGATTAGTGATTCAATTGGATTGAAAAACAAACCGAACCGCAAAAATCCCTCTTGGCCGAATACAACATGACATGTTAAAGGACTTGATTTTTTGTTCAAATAAATGTTAGACAAGTGTTTTGAACAATTGATGATTAATAAATTAAATTGGTGTTTTTGAAATATTTGGTTTAATGAATTAATCATGCAATTACACTTTAATTAATTGAATTTTAAAATTTGGAATATTAAAATTTAATTAATGGGCTTTTATGTTTAATTGGGCCTTATGGGCTTGAAATTGATTTTATGGCACTTAAGGGTGATTCCTTATTTGGGCTTGGTAATTGGGTTTGACCCACATTGACCAAAGCCCAAGCCTTGATAAATCAATTGAAAGCCCATCGGACTTTAATTAAACACACATTGGATGTTAGTTGGGCTTGGAGACCCAATTTGATAAGATTTAGAATCTAATCTTTAAAAGCACATTAAAAGTGTAAACATTTAATTTGGAATTAAATATATTGAATTAATATTGAATGCGACTTAAATTGGATTTAATGGGTAGTTCGATATAATTCGTGAATTCGTACCTTATGTACTTATTCTCAAACGAGTTGGACTCGCGCAAAATCAAACCGTTGATTGAACATTGGATGATCACTTAAACAAAGACTAATTAATTGGATTAGATTGGTTGTATAGCATGTCTTGAATGAATATACATGTATGTAATGAATGAATAGTGTATAGCGGATGGATATTAGAAGGGAAAGGGTAATTTTAGAAATTATTGTAATTTAGAATTTATAAATTGGACCTGCGTGTCCAGCCTTATCTCTTTTATCTCTTTGTATTCTCTTCTCACCTAATTCCCCTCAATGTAAATGAGGTTTCTCTTATTGTATTATGTAATTGGGTAGAAGTAGAATATTGCTAGCGGGGAGTGGAAAGTGAGTGATTT
This sequence comes from Zanthoxylum bungeanum, assembly GCA_019454045.1. NCBI lineage: Eukaryota > Viridiplantae > Streptophyta > Magnoliopsida > Sapindales > Rutaceae > Zanthoxylum > Zanthoxylum bungeanum. Next base: position 4,110 of record SKCR01030392.1, on the reverse strand, counting down.
GTTCTAGGAACAAGTTGTTTTATATATCCATCCGTATATCACTATTAATTTACTTTATGCACTTTATGATGTTTTAGAAGCATGCTTAAGGGTGTATGATGATGAGACCTAACAAAGATAATAAATTGGTTGCCAATTACGCAAAATCCCTCAATTTATATTAAGCAATTATCCTTCCATTGAATGATTCTTGTTCAAGATCCAAAATTGGCATTGGTTTGTTGGCCAAAGTCAAGACCTTTGTCAATTGAGGATGTACTTGAATCATGAGAGTTTTGTTCCACATCGGTGTCTTGTCCAAGTTGTGATTTGTTGGCCAAAGTCAAGATCACTTCTTGTCCAACGACATTGATTACGAAACTTTCCTTGTCAATGGGTCCCGCTTAACCGGAATCATTAGGTTTGTTGTGCCAAAGCCAAGGCCTAGATGGTTCGGAGGATATGGTTAGTAAAAATGTATTAGATACATTGGCATAAGTAAATATACATATGTTTTGGACTTGGATGTCCACCTAACCGGATCTAGGAATTGGATGGGATCCAGTTGATCTTTGATATCTACCTAGTTAAATAGCATACAACTTGTTGGCCAAAGTCAAGGTTGTGTGTTATTTAACGGGATCCTAGCCCACTAGGAAATAGGATTTCCCGAGTTCTCAACAGAGGGTTAGAGACTTGATAAAATAGTGGGAGGCTAGTATTGAATTTGCAATTTCATTCAGATACTTAGCCTTACGCGTCTTTCAAAATTATTTCGTTTAATTAAATAAAATTAGTTGGACTAATTCATTGTTATTTTTTCTTGTAACAGTTTGACTGTACCCATTTTATCGTTAACTAGATAGTTGGACTATCGTAGTTGAGATGGCAAGCAAGGTAAATGTCCGAGACATCATCATGGGTGACAATGTCTTTAAGGGCACAAACTTCGCTGATTGGGAAATGAACCTGAGGATAGTCCTTGGGGCTGAGAGGATGCTGTACACTGTACAAACACCTCTCCCCCCTAAGCCCACTGACCCACTGTTGGTTTCTATTATATGTCCCAAGGAAAGATTAAGCATTTAAATACAACAATGAATATATATATTAAAAGATGAAGTATGGCGGAATCATACTCACAAAGAACGGAATGCGGATGCGTTGATGAATGAAAATTTTCTCCTTTGTGCAGTGAAGGTTTCGGCCAAACAGAAAAGAGAAGCTCCAAGCAATTTTTGATCCTTCCAAGCTCTAAGATTAGTTTCCCATAACACCTTTGTATGATCCCTTGATGGTGCTAGCCTTGTGTGCGATTTTATGTTCCAAACAAACACAAATTCTTAAAGTTTTTGCAACAAAAACAGAAAAGTGGAGAGGGCTGTGAAACTTCACAGTTTCGGTCAAGAGGAAAGAGAGGAGAGGGAGGGATTTGATTTCAAAAATCAATTTATATTTATGCCATAATATTATTAAATTAATAATAAACTTATGACACAAATCATGCAATGGCTTAGAGTGTCAAACACTCAATTTCCATGCAAAACCATTGAGTGCATTGTACACTATCTCCATGCAATGCATCATAATAAATAATGCATAATATGACATGTGTCATGTGGGCCCCACACGTTTCCAAATGAAAGTGGGCCCACGTGCACTCACGCGTTCGGGTTCGATATTTCCGAAATACCGAACTTACGTCGCGACGTTAATTAAATCGAATTTAAATAAATATTGTGCCTAGCGAAATTATTATTTACGTCGCTAACGATTAATTCTAAATTAACTCGTTTGCCCGAATTAAAATCTAATTTTAATTTCGCGTCGAAATCGAATTTCGATTATTATATCGAATATAATAATTTTATGATTAATTCCAAATTAATCGTTCTCTCTCTATTTATAGTACTTTATCCAAGATAAAGTCTCTCCGTAATTATCCAAGATTAATCTAGTTTGAATCATACGTCATTGGTGAATCTTCGGGAAGCGACCCAAGAGATCTCCGGATATGTTGGCAGTAAATACGGTCGTCGGATAACCCGAACACGTACGTACCTCATACTACGTTTTTACCGATTCACAAGACAGGTTGGCTTCTAGCAAAGCGCCATGCCTACCCAATTCTCCAGAAATATTCTTATAGGAATATCAGATCTATATCAAGCGTAGTATACCGTAGTATTGCGTACATCGATCCAGTATCGGACGATCACATGTTAGGCCTGGGGCTGGAAATGTGTCTGCCCCGTACGAACATATATCTGACATCAAGCAACTAGTCTCTTTAAATCGGACAATCCTGACCTGGTCATATTGTCCCGACGGTGCAACCTTTTATAGAGTACTAGTTCTGTGTCCTGCGTGATCATCACCTCCATATGTCTGAAGTGATACTTCCATCTCGACATCACATCCAGTACACTACGATTCTCGATAAACCCAGAAGAGGTGTACACAGAACCGGTTAAGGTCCCAAACCACCAAAACCAAAGTTTACCGATTGTCGCAAGTACTAGCGATGTAAGTCTCAGGTTAAGACCATATACACCTACCCTGATGCGGCCTCCCATAGACACGCAGACATACTACCAATGGGATTCCGCGGGGTCTATCCAGAGCGAAGCTGTTTTCCGTACCATCGGTAAAACACAACCTCCTATCACACTTGCATAAGTATCCAATACTTAAATATATGAGAACTATGCCGTTGTGCCCTCACAACGTGCACAAGCGCAATACTAGTCTATTCCGCATTATCGATGTCCGATCTCGATAATACTTCGACTAGGGATATTTAATGATTAAACCTTTATGGATTGATACTGTCTCATATCATCTCAATCCGGTATTAATCATATGGACTTTCGCCATTTATATATCAAAGTAAATAATATTACAAAACGGCAAAAGGCAATTTCATTATCACATAGTTAATTTTGTACAATAATACAATATCATTTACAAACAGTGACGCTATGGGACATAATGTCTAACAATCTCCCACTTGGCCTATAGCCAGTCACTCAAGCATCTAATACCCGAACTATGTATGCGTCGTTCAAAAACTTGCTGAAGAACAGCCTTCGTCAGCGGATCTGCAATGTTGTCATCTGATGTGACCTTCTCGACCTTTACATCGCCACGATGTATAATCTCCCGAATCAGATGGTAACGTCGAAGAACATGCTTGGACCGTTGATGAGACCTTGGTTCCTTAGCCTGTGCTATAGCCCCGTTATTGTGACAATACAATGGAACAGGCTCAGCTGCTAACGGAACTACTCCTAATCCGATTAGGAACTTTCCGATCCAAACTGCCTCCTTTGCTGCTTCAGATGCAGCGATGTACTCCGCTTCTGTCATTGAATCGGCAACAGTATCTTGCTTGGAAGATTTCCAGCTCACTGCTCCGTTATTCAAACAAAAAATGTACCCGGATTGCGACTTGTAGTCATCCTTGTCGGTTTGGAAACTTGCATCGGTATACCCAGATACCGCAAGTTCTCCACCTCCATATATTAAGAAAGCATCCTTAGTTCGTTTAAGATACTTAAGGATATTCTTAACTGCTATCCAGTGACCTTCACCTGGATCGCCCTGATAGCGACTGCACATGCTCAAGCATATGAGACATCAGGTCGTGTACATATCATGGCATACATGATCGATCCGCCTGCCGAGGCGAACGGTATCTGACTCATGTTGTCTCTCTCTTCCTGAGTCTTAGGACACATGTCCTTAGACAGAGAGGTACCACGTACCATTGGAACCAATCCCCTCTTGGATTGTTCCATGTTGAATCGCTTCAACACTTTATCAATATATGTACTCTGGGAGAGTCCAAGCAGCTTTCTAGATCTATCCCGGTAGATCTTTATTCCAAGAATAAAGGCTGCTTCTCCCAGATCTTTCATGGAGAATTTTAATGAAAGCCAAGCTTTCACCGACGTTAGCATGGGAATGTCATTGCCTATAAGCAATACGTCGTCGACATAAAGGACAATGAAAGTAAGTGCTCCCCACTAACCTTCTTGTATACACAAGGATCATCTGCGTTTTTGCACGAAATCATATTCTTTTTGATCTCATCAAAACGCTGATTCCATGACCGTGATGCTTGCTTCA
>SKCR01030391.1:0-37839 GCA_019454045.1 Zanthoxylum bungeanum | reverse complement strand
AAAATTAATATGGGATTAATTACGGAAATAAATTAATCTGGAATTAATTACCAAAGAGAAATTAATCTAGGATTAATTGCATCAAGAATTAATCTGGGATTAATTCGACTAGAAGAGAGAATGCGATTAATTTGGAATTAATCGGCCAAATGAATTTAATAGTGAAATTAGATTTTATTATTTAATTAATTGGGCTAAAATAATATATTAGATATATTAATTGAAATTAGATTTCAACGCGGAATTAAAATTGGATTTTAATTCAAGCAAACAAATTAATTTGGAATTAATTCGTAAGCGACTTTCGTATTAATTATGCGAGGCGAAATTATTTAATTAAATTAGATTTAATTATGTCGCAACGGTAAATTCATTTAGTTCGGAATTAAACGATCCCGGGCCCAAGCAAAGTTGCGTGTTGGATTGCCCACTTAAATTTTGAATTTAAAGTGGGGTCCACCAACTTACATCAATGTATTTGACACTTGATGGAATTTGGTATTGGTTGAGTGAAAGCTTGGGATTGCTTTTTCTACACTCCAACCAATTCCAACATACATTTTTTGGTATTTAAATAGGAAGTCAACATTTTGTGTCATAAGTTTAGAACTTTAAAACACTATTCCTCTTCCTCTCTCTCAATGGGCGTGAACTTGCTTCCTCTCCTATGGAATTTTATTGCAAAATTCTACATAGCTAGCACTTTAAAGAGACAAATGAGGTGATATGGAAACTAATCCATGAGTTTGGAATTCAATTTGAAGGCTTGGAGCTTCTAAACTTCCATGAAAGTCTTGAATTTTCTCTACCAAGCAAGGTGAGTTTTTCCGCAACTCTCTTTAATATTCACACACAAATCACTCTTAGATGATCTTGGCATGTTCTAGGAACACTAACAATGGTATCCGAGCCTCCTAAGTTTGATTTTGAAATCTAGGGTTCATGACTTTAATTTGGGATTTTTGTGTTTGGAGCTTGATTTCCTAAATTGGTTGTTTGGTTGTGGTTGGATGATGATGAATTGGATTTGTTTATCAATAGAATTGAAAAAAATTAATTGGATCAAAAATCCCCAATTCTTGAGCCATGGCCGAATGGAACCCTTTAAACTGCTCATGGTGATTTTTGAATTTTGACAAATTGGATATGTTAAAAGCATGAAATGAATATTGATTGTTGTTTTAGTTAGATTGAAATAAAAAAAATTGGATGTTATTTCATGTAATTGCCATGGGATATAAGCATGTATAGATTGATTTTGCTTCATTTGTGTTGGACATGAATTGGAAATGTTGAGTATGACTAATTGATTTAATTAGTATTTTAGAAATGTTAGATTAATTGATTCATTGTACTAATTGCACTTTAATTAAATTAATATGTAATTTGGAATAATGTGTTAATTTAATTTGTTGTAATTGGGCTTAATGGGCTTGGTTGGGCCAAGTTTGGTTTTGGACAATTGGGTTGGATCCAATTGGGCCTAAAACCATTTCCATAAAGTTCAAATATGACATTGGGCCTTTAAAAATTTAATTGGGCCTAATGGGACAAAATTGATTTTATGGCATAAGGGTGATTCCTTATATGGGCCTTGGCATTTGGGTTTGATCCATATTAGCCAAAGCTCGTGCCTTAAGAATTAATTGAAAGCCCATTGGACTTTAATTGAATAGTATTAGATACTAATTGGGCCTTTGAGACCCATGTAGATTGGATTTGGAATCCAAGTCTAAAAGACACTTTTAAAATGTAATTATTTAATTTGGAATTAAATATGAATTAGTATTGAATATAATTTAAATTGGATTTAAATTATAGTTCGATATAATTCAAGAATACGTACTTTGAGTATTTATTCTTAAACGAGTTAGACTCGCGCAAATCAAATCGTTGTTTGAACATTGGATGATCATTAATTCAAAGATTAATTAATTGGATTATATTGATTGAATAACATGCTTTGTGTGAATACTTGGATGTATGAATGAATAATGTATATCGGATGGATATTAGAAGGGTGAGGGCAATTTTGGAAATTTTTGTAATAAATTTAGAATTTATTAAATTGGACCTGCATGTCCAGCCTATTATCTCCTTATCTCATTGTATTTCTCTTCTCACCAATTTCCCTCAATGTAAATGAGGTTTCTTTAGACGTATTATGTAATTGGGTAGAAGTATGAATAGTGCTAGGGGGAGAGAGGAAAGGGAGAGATTTGTTCTAGGAACAAAGTTTGTTATATATCCATCCGAATATCATTATTATTTTATTCACGCCTTATTATGCTTTTAGAATGAATGCTTAAGGGTGTATGATGAGACCTAATTAAAGATAATAAATTGGTTGCCAAATCGCGACAAAAACCCTCATGTTATATTAAGCATTTTTCCTTCTATTGAGTGATTCTCTCTCAAGATCCAAGATTGGCATTGGTTTGTTGGCCAAAGTCAAGACCTTTGTCCATCGTGGATTTGTTTGAATCACGAAAGCTTTGTTCCATATCGTACGTCTTGGGCAAGTTGTGATTTATTGGCCAAAGTCAAGGTCACTTCTTGTTCATCGACCTCGATTACGAAGCTTTCCCACTGTCAATGGGTCATGCTTAACTGGTTTCATTAAGCTTGTTGAGACAAAGCCAAGGTTTAGTTGATTCAGAGGAAAAATGTTAGGCAATATAGTGGATATATTGGCATATATTAGATATATATTTCGGACTTGGAGGTCCACCTACTGGATCTAGGAATTGGATGGGATCCAATTGATCTTATAGATCTACCTAGTTAAGTTTCATACAACTTGTTGGCCAAAGTCAAGGTTGTGTGTTATTTAACGGGATCATAGCCCACTAGGAAACTAGGTTTACCGAGTACTCCACAGAGGGTTAGAGACTCACCGAAAAATAGTGGGAGGAAAGTATTAAATTTGCAATTTCGTTTAAATACTTGCCAATACGCACTCATTTCATTTTTCGTCATTAAAAATTCATATATATTAGTTGGAATAAAATTCAATTTTTGTTTTAATTGAACAGTTGAACATTATTCAAACTACTTCATTTATAGTTGGTTATATAATTGGATTATAGTAATCAATACATTTGAATTTAACCAATCAAATTTTAGTTAATTATATAGTTAGACTATAGTAATCATTACATTAGATTGTACCCGAAATCGTTGATTGAATAGTTGGACTATAGCAATCAAAATGACTTGAAAGATTAGCGTCAAAGGACATAATCGTAGGTGAAAAATATCTTTTATGGCTTTAATTTTCATATTGGGAAATGAATCTCAGGATAGTCCTGGGAGTTGAGAAGTTACTCTATTTGATAGAGCGACCTCTCGGGCCTAAGTCCAAAGTTGAGCAAATAGTAGAGCATGAGCTTTGGAAGACTCATCGTGATGATAACTTTAATGCTCAATCTGTTATGCTTGCCGCAAAGACTCCTAAATTTCGTCGTCAGAACTAAGGATTAGATTCTTATACTATGATGATGAAATTAAAGGATCTTTATAGATCTAACCTTAGATCTTAAAAGTACAAAAGAAGCTCTGACGTTCGCATATGTCAGAGGGTACATCTGTCGAGCACTAGGTGTCACGGATGATTGCTGACATCGAACAGCTAAGTTAACTGGGCATTACCTACGAGGCCGAGACTTCCATAGATTTGATCTTACAGTCTCTGCCCGAATGCTGGGGCGGGTTAATAATGAACCCAGAGAAAACTCTTCGAGAGTTAATGGCTATGCTCAAGGAGGTAGAGCCAGAGCTTCCAAACGGGCAAGAAGTGCAAGGCGCATCTTACTTCAACATCCCAGAAGGCCAATGCTTGGCCGAAGGCTTCTAAAGGTGTGAAAAAAAAGGGGCAAAGGAAAAATCGTCACAGTCTTCTAGGAAGACAAATGGCATATCCCAAGATGTCTGCCTAAACTGTTGCAAACGGGGTCACTGGAAGCGTGACTGCCATATGGACAAGGCAGACATGAAGGAAATTAAGATGGGCAAGGCTCCGACTTCAGGTATGTTTGTCATAAACATATCCACTACTAGTTTTAAAATTGGATTTTTTTTATACTAGGTGTGGTACAAACATATGTACTGATTTGCAGGATCTGCTGATAAGCAGGATACTAGCTTCAGATGAGATCGACCTATGAGTCAGAAACGGGACGAGAGTCGCTGTTTTGGCTATGGGAACCTAAGTTTTGGAACTGCCTTTTGGTCATGTACTTAAATTAGGAAAGTGTTATAATGTATCTAGTTTGACTACAAACATTATCTTTATATCTAGTGTAACCCGTTACGGGAATACCTTTATGTTCCAGAACACCGAGTGTTTTGGTTATAAAGAAGATATTGAGATATACACATTAGATGTGAATAACAATATTTATATTTTGAATATAAATGAATCTCAAACATATAACATGACAAACAAAAGCTCAAACTGAATTAATCTGTTGAGACTTAAAAGTGGGATTGTTGTCTGGCACACATTAACAGGACTCGTATATCCACACTTTCGAAGAGTGGATACTAGGACGGATTTGATTCTAATTCAAATGATATCTACTAATCTAGTTTATTAGGCAAAGTGCCTAAAACACCTTTTACTTGGTAAAAGTGCAAGTGCCACCGATCTGTTAGCCCTCGTTCATAGTGACGTAAGTGGGCCCATGTCTAGCTAGGCTAGAGGTGGATATAAATACTTCGTAACCTTTACGGATGTTGCATCGCGTTATGGTTATGTGTATCTTCTCAAACACAAGTCGGAAACTTTTGATATAATCAATGAGTTTCGACACGAAGTAGAAAGACAGACCGGCTAAAATATTAAAACATTACGGTTGGACCATGGTGGAAAATACTTGAGCAATAAGTTTCTCGATTACATGAAAGAGTATGGTATTCTTTCACAGTGGACTCCTCACGGGACACCTCAATTTGAAGGTGTGTCCGAACAGTGAACCAAACTTTGTTGGACATGGTAAGGTTAAGGATGAGTCGCTCTGAGCTACCAAGTTCCTTTCTAGGGATACGAATTGAACAGTGCAATACTTATTTTGAATAAGGTTCCGTCAAAGTTTGTTGGACAGACTTCATATGAAATATGGACAGGAAAGAAATTGGATTTCTCATTCCTGAAGATTTGGGAATGCTGGGCAAATGTTTGGATGGTACCAAACTAGAACAGAAAAAGGATAATTGTCTATTTGTAGGTTGTCCTAGGGAAACCAAAGTATAGTACTTATACAACTCACAAGAGAACAATGTAATTGTTGCTCTCCATGCGGCTTTCCTAAGAGGAATTCCTATATGCAGTGATAAGTGAGGAGGAAAGTAAATCTCGATGAAAATCGGAGTAATACTGTTCCAGGCACCGAGTCTTCACGAAACACTAACAGTTCATCAGGGATGAAACTGTATCAATAATCTTTGAATACACAAGAACCACATAGGTCGGAGAGAGTCAGAAAATAACCTGGGAGGTATGGGTTTCTGATCTCACCTCATGTAGATGTCAATCTTATTGAGGAATATGAACCGGCTACGTATGAGGAAGTGATACAAGGTATCGACTCCATTTATGGCAAAGTGCCATGAAGTCCGAAATGGATTCCATGTATACCAACTAAGTTTGGACACTGGTTGATGTACCAGAAGGCATTATTCCTATTGATACTATATGAGTCTTCAATGAAGACATACATGGATGGCAACATACAAATGTACACAGCTAGGCTTGTACAGAAAGGGTATCGTCAATGACATAGTGTCGATTACGACGAAATTTTTTCACATGTTGCCATGATTAAATCCATTTGGATAATGCTTGCTAATGATGCATATTTCATTTATGAAATATGGCACATGGACGTCAAAACCGCTTTCCTTAATGGAAACCTTTTGGAGGATGTTTTATACAACAACACGACGGTTTTGTCGTGCCAAAACATGGAAACAAGGTTTGTAAGTTAAATCGATCCATTTATGGATTGAAGCAAGCATAGCGTTCTTGGAACCAACGTTTTAATGAGATCATAATGGTATATGATTTCATTCAAAACGAATATGATTCTTGTGTATATAAGAAGGTTAGTGGGAGTGCACTGACAATGAATGTCCTATAAGTTGATGATATATTGCTTCTTAGTAATAACATTCTCATAAGATAATCGGTGAAAGCTTGTCTTTCATTAAAATTCTCCATGGAATACCTGGGAGAAGCAGGCTTTATTCTATGAATAAAGATCTACTGGGATAGATCTAGAAAGCTGCTGACAACCCTCCCAAATCTCGTACGTTTTTGAAATGTATATGACATGATGTCTCATATGCTTTGAGCATATGTAGACGCTATTAGGCCGATCCATGTGATGGTCACTAGATTAATGTTAAGAACATCCTTGAGTATCTTAGACAAACTAAAGATGCATTCTTAAAACATGGAGAAGAAGAACTTGAAGTGACTAGGTTCACCGTTGCAAGTTTCCAAACTGACAAAGACGACTTTAAGTCGCAATAAGGGTACATATTTAGTTTGAATAATATAATAGTGAACTAAAAATCTTCCAAGCAAGATACTGTTACCGAATAAATAATAAAAGCGGAACATTGATGCAGCTGAGGCAGCAAAAGAAGCATTTTGGATCTATATAATCCTAATTGGATTTGGTGTAGTTCTGTTAGCAGCTGAGCTGGGCTACAGCACAGGCTAAAGAACCGCGGTCTCATCAACGATCCAAGTATATACTTCGACTATTTCATCTGATTTGTCAGATTATACATCGAGGTGATGTGATGATCGAATAAAACGCATCAGATGATAACATTGCAGATCCACTGACGAAAGTTGTTTCTCAGCAGAAGTTTGAGCGACCAGTACATAGTTCAGGTGTAGGACACTTGAGTATATGGCTATAGGCCAAGTGGGAGATTGTTGGACAATTATGACCCATAGCATCACTATTTGTACGGAACATGGTGTTGTTGTACAAATTAACTATGTGACAAAGGAAATTGCTCTTTTATAATTTGTAATTAGATTACCTGGATATATAAATGATAAAAGTCCATATGATTAGTACCGAATTAATAAGATATGAGACAATATTAATCCACGTAAGGTTTAATCATTAAATATCCCTAGTCAAAGTATTATCGAGACTGGATATCGATATTGCTGAATAGGCTAGTATTACACTTGTGCGTGTTATGGAAGCGTAACGGCATAGTTCTCATATATTTGGGTATTGGATACTCATGCAAGTGTAATAGAAGGTTCTGTTTACCGATGGTACGGAAACAGCTTCGCTCTAGATAGACCCATCGGAATCTCATTGGTAGTATGACTATTATCTATGTGAATCTGAATCAGGGTAGGTGTATTTAGTCTTAACCTGAGACTTGCATCGCTAATACTTGCGACAATTAGTATACTTTGGTTTCGGTCGTCCGGGGCTTTAACAGGTTCTATGTACGCCTCTTCTGGGTTTACTGAGAATCGTAGTGTATTGGGTGTGATGTCAAGATGGAAGTATCACTTCATTCATATGGAGATGATGATCACGCAGGATACGGAACTAGTACTCTTAAGTAATACAGCCATCGGGATAATATGACTAGGTCATGATTATCCTATTATAGAGACTAGCTACCAGAGATTCGATATATGCTTCGTACGGGGCAGACACAACTCCAGCCCTAGGCCTAGCATGTGATATCTGATACTGGATCGTAATACGCAATACTACGTATACTACGCCTGATAAAGATCTTGTATTCCGCAGAAGAATATTTTTGGAGAATTGGGTAGGCACAGTGTTTTGCTAGAAGCCAACCATGTCTTGTAAATCAGTAAGAACGTGGTACCGGGTACGCACGTATTCGGATAGTCCGATAACCGTATTTACTGTCAATATATCCAAGGATCTCTTGGGTCGCTTCCCAAAGATTCACCGATGAGATTTGACTCGAATAGAAAATTAATTTAGGATTAATTATGAAAAAGAAAATTAATCTAGGATTAATTACGGCAATAAATTAATATGGGATTAATTACCAAAGAGAAAATTAATCTAGGATTAATTACGTCAAGAATTAATTTGGGATTAATTCGACTAGAAGAGAGAATGCCATTAATTTGGAATTAATCGGCAAAATGAATTTAATAGTGAAATTAGATTTTACTATTTAATTAATTGGGCTAAAATAATATATTAGATATATTAATTGAAATTAGATTTCAACGCGGAATTAAAATTGAATTTTAATTCAAGCAAACGAATTAATTTGGAATTAATTCATAAGCGACTTTCGTAATAATTATGCGAGGCATAATTATTTAATTAAATTAGATTTAATTATGTCGCAACGGTAAATTCGTTTAGTTTGGAATTAAAAGAACTCAGGCCCAAGCGAAGTTGCGTGTTGGATTGCCCGACTTAAATTTTGAATTTAAAGTGGGGCCCACCAACTTACATCAATGTGTTTGACACTTGATGGAATTTGGTAATTGGTTGAGTGAAAGCTTGGGATTGCTTTTTCAACACTCCAACCAATTCCAACACACACTTTTTGGTATTTAAATAGGAAGTCAACATTTTGTGTCATAAGTTTAGAACTTTAAAACACTATTCCTCTTCCTCTCTCTCAATGGGCGTGAACTTGCTTCCTCTCCCATGGAATTTTGTTGCAAAATTCTACATAGCTAGCACTTTAAAGAGACAAATGAGGTGATAGGGAAACTAATCCATGAGTTTGGAATTCAATTTGAAGGCTTGGAGCTTCTACACATCAATGAAAGTCTTGAATTTTCTCTACCAAGCAAGGTGTGTTTTTCCGCAATTCTCTTTAATATTCACACACAAATCACTCTTAGACGATCTTGGCATGTTTTAGGAACATTAACACCATTTTCAATCACAAATGTGACTCAAAATTTTTGGTCCTGATCGTTTCTCGTTGTGATAGCTTTGACACGTTCACAAGGAGGCGTTTTCAAGGCTTAACTTGTCAGTGACAAACTCAAGTTACAAGTGTAGTCCTGACAGCTTTGGCACGTTCAGGATTTCCACTTTCACTTGAATTTGTCTCTTATCATATAAGTTCTACCGGCGTAAATGTACTACAATCAGTCATAACTACACAGCTTTGGCACGATACAGTTACAACATCAGGAAAATATTCGCATCCGTACTGACAAGGCGGACCAAGAAAAAAGCACACACAAATATAATTTATTTTAAAGCCTTATTTAAAGGGAATTTTCCACTAAACTATCAAACAGATAATTTAGATCCTATCTAAGAAAGTAAGTGTTTACAAAAATAAGTCTTAGATTACATATCAAATATCATGTTAGAATCATTTTATGCATTAGGAATCAGACAGGCTCTGATGCCATTTTGTTAGCGTATTAACGGTTTTGCTGGGGCCGCAGCGGAACGCGAAAAATCTGATTTTTCGAATTTCAAAAATTTTATTTTTACTATTAAAAAAAACAATTTATTTTAATATTTAATTCCAAATCAAATTTGGAATTACCCAAAATACCCAAAAAAATGAAATTTCCATAATATGCAAACCTTTTACATTTTGCTCATTTTAGTCTAAAAGTGTCAATTACACAATTAAGTGTTTTCAAAACACTACCAAAATGATTAATATACATCTAATGTACCTAATTTAATCCATTGAATGAAAAGCCCCAATTTTGGATAAGGCATAAACCATAGAAATTTCGATTAATCAAATTAACCAAATTTCCACCAAATTGACTTTCAATCTAGTATTATATTAATCAATCCAACATTCTTAAAGTCTCACCACACTAAAAAATACCCAAGAACAATTCTAGGTTTCTATAAAGTGACATAGAAATTCTAGAATGGCAACTATTATTTCCTTGATCAAATTGAATACAAATAACAATTATTAAGTTCAAAGAATCAACACACATGCAATAAATTTTCCCAACAAGCATCCAACAACCAAAAACCCAAATTCAAATAGGGAAAAATAAAATACATCACATGTATTATCAAAATTAAAAAGAAACAATTTCCAAGCTTAAAGATTAATAAACTTACCTTAAACTTCAAAAATCTTCAAGCTTTTTATTTGATTTTTGATCTCTCAATTTTTTCTTCTCTCCTAGGTTTTTCTCTCTTTTGTTGTTGAAGAAATGAGAATAGTACTCATTTCTCTTTGATGGCCGATTATAACAAGTTTGTGGGAGAGAGAGAATTAATTTTATTTAACAAAAATAATTTGATTAATAAAAGAAATATCTCAACCCACTAATAATCCCAACAAAGCCACATGTCAATATTATAAAGCATCATACACATGTCTTATACATGTGAATAATACACTTATTAATGCTTAATACATTTATCTAATAAATTAATTAATTAATATTTTAAATAATTAATTCATTTAATTAAATGTATAATGTAATTCTACATTTACAATAAATGTTAAAATACATTCAAGGTTGACATATGTTCCAAAAATTATTCGATAATTAAATAATACGTATTAAATCAAATTATGTATCTAATACACATACATATTAATTTAGGAAATTACCGAACGCATCGCATGTGTTATTTTCGTTTAACCGTTAAACGATTTTCGAATAATCAATATTATTCGTAATAAGTCGCCCTAATGCTCTACGAGTATTTTTGATTATGTGAGACTCATTAAGTTCAGGTATATTTGTCACGGGATCAAAATGATCGGCGTGATCACACACGTATAACGCAAGCGCACGTATCGCTCAAGTAGTATAAAAAGTATCGATCCCACGAGGACTTAATACATAAGCTATTAATTTATGAACCAAATATTTACGAGTATCTAATAGATTGGTTGTTGATTGGATGGTGACTTTAAACTAAAAAAGTAAATAAAATAGTACGAATGTAAATTAAAAGAAAATTCAATATTATTAAACTATCTAGGGTTGTGAATCCTTCCAATATCTTTTAAAGATGAATTCGTTATCTCATGTTTGTGCAATATATTGGTTTATTATCCCGGAACACGAAATTATGCAAAACCCTATGTCGATGGTCAGATGCAAATACCCAGTGTAACCTGATTAATCATATGTTTATGTTAATCAAGTTACCTGAATTCATTATGATTAAGTTCCGATTGTGGCTGCCCCCGCCCGACAGGTATATGTCTATCCTGGAATGAAATCTATTAAGGGGTATCTAATCCTTAAGGGAGATCGTGGGCTATTAAGTCTAAGGTTGAAACCTAAAATTCCTCCATCAAGTTTATTTTAAGTTTACCATATCAATCTTATTAATGGCCAGTTAACAAGAAGCATTAAGCTTAAAACTTAATAAATAAACCTTTATATTACCCAAGATACAAAATAACCCCTTATAAACCGGTGATATTGGAATTTATCACAACCCCATATAATATGTTTAGTTACAAAACATACTTAGGATTACTAAACACTCAAATAAACAAAACATCATAAAAAATAACTTGGAGATAAATAAAAGTAAAATTACAATAATGAAAGAAAATGTTGGGGTTAGAGGATCCACTTTTAATATTTCAGAATTAGAAATCTCCCTTATTGTCAATGTTTACCGATTAATTAATTATATTTAACCAGACCATAAAGGCGGTAATTCCATTCGTCTCAATTAAATCCAACCGACCATATAGGCGGTAACAAGGTTATTACCTAAACCGACCATATAGGCGTAAACTACGTCTGAAATGTAAAACCGACCATATAGGCGGTAAATATGGTTGTCACATAAACCAGCCATTTAGGCGGTAACTAATTAATCTAAATTTTAATTAAAATAAGGGAGATTAATCTAATTTATTATATTAAATGTCCACCTTTTCACCCCAGCAGAATGAGATTACCTGCTCATGTTGTAAATGAAAACACACAAAATTTTATTAATTAAATAAAAAGAAAATACAAGAAACCTTAAGTAAATATACAAGACACTTTCCTTTAGGTTTTCATTGAGAATTTCCTCCAAAGAAAGCATGAAAAATTTACAAAATTTAGCTTGGTATTTATAGGCAAATCTAAAGGCTTCCACCAATTTCTCCACCAATTGCTCCACCAAACATGGCATCAAACATGGCACCAAATGTTTGGTGGAAGTTTGACAATTTTAGTTTTTTTATTTTATTATTATTTTTTTAATTTTGAAAATGACTTAAATAATTACACATAACACACTTGAGAATATTTTGTCAATTTCGGTCATGGAAACTTCAGAATTCGAAATTATTATGAACTTCAAAGTTGTAGATCTTTGAGTCTTATTTAATCTGGAACTTGAATTACCTCAATCCAATATCGGAATAAAAGGTTATTGCCAAAATACGATAATTGCGCAAAGTTGGAATTTCCGAAATTGTACTTCGTTAGAACGCCATTTCAAGTTTCCAATCTCAAAAATCAAAATGTCAAGTCTAGTTTTTACCCTTATTTGTTCCAAATTTTGTCCTGATTTATTCCATTAAGTCTCGATTCTATTTTATCTGCAAAATAAACTAAAACACATCAAAATGTTCATAAAACTCGAGAAACTATACAAAATATTAAGTAAAAGGGGGCGGTAAATAATGATATATTTTACAATCATCACACCCCCAAACCTAACATTTTGCTAGTCCTCGAGCAAAACAACAAAATAAAATACAACAAACAATTAAAATAAAACTAAGCCACTTTCGTAGGGATCACGGTTGCATTTAGCGTATGCAACAAGACTTTAAACCCCTAGGTGTCCCTAGTGGACGAGTTGTAGTCTCGTGAGGGCTTACAGTGACGATACCCACAAACGTCAATCTAATGCACACAAAAGCAAAAAGACAAGAGAAAAGAGAATAAACAAGTTAGTGACTAAACAAGTGAAATTCTTATCCAAGTTAGTAGTTGTTTTCTTTCTTTCTAAATTACCAAATAAGTAAATTCTCCGATTATTTTTACCATTCTTCATATACACAACCAACAAGGTATTAATCAAATCGTTGTGCCGACAATATTCATAAGTGTAGTTGAAAAGAGAGTAATATTTTTGTCCTAAAGTTAAATCAGAATTCACACCTTTTTTTGGCAATGGATATATATATATATATATACAATATCTTCCATCCATGTAGCGAGTTTTGGGTCAGTGACTCCCAAGCCAGTTGGCTTTAGGGCATTAGGTGTTAAGACACCCTTACAGACTTAATTACTCGGATTTCAGATATCTTTTTTTTTTCATAACATCTTTGATCCATGTAGCGAGCTTTGGGCCAGTGACTCCCAAACCAGTTTGTTTTAGGGCACTAGGTGTTAAGACACCCCTACGGACTTAATTACTCAGATCTCAGAAGTGGATTTCTTTTTATAACATCTTTATGTTAGGGTTGGTGCTCGGAGTGCCAATCCAGATCGTATTTATATCCGATTCATAAATACGAGCAATTATATTTTCCATAATATTACTTAATTTAATGGTAGCACCATTGTCTTTTTATACACTGATTCGATCTAATTGAGATTAGATATCTGATTATGATTAGATCGAAACTGAATATGGTTCAGTGATACGTGTATATTAGACAAAAACCCTATCATTTACAAAATAGTGCGTAGTTACAACGTAGTTTGTAATTGACATTGGGAAGCGCACTATTAGTTGTATATTCTTAAATAAAGATCATGGTCAATATTTGCTAAAACGGGTCGGTTAGTAAAATCCTATGAGACCAGTACATGTCGTATATCGTGACTTGGTCTGATGGTTTATCTTAGTGAACCATGAGTCTCGGGAGACTCGTATAGACATATAGGTGTTTATTTGGTAAGATATTGAACGACTCACTGAAGGTTTCCTAATAGATGGTACACCAACGTCAATATGAACCTTCTCGAGTTGAGCGAGCATACTGGTCCTTCGACTTGAGATACCACTGTGGATATATGAGCTATCCTCCACACTTTGATGGCAGTCACGTCAACGATCTATTCACGATCAAACCTCCGCCTGTTCGTTGGGTGTGGACTGATGCTCATGATATTCTGTGCGTATCAAGATAAGATTCGTCAGTCCTGTGTACAGGGCATAGACATCCATCACATTTTTACGATCTAGTAAATCCATGACCGTGGTATAATTTCAGAAACTAATTCCGAGTGTTATTTAGAGATCATAAATTGAAAGTCGATTGTATTATACCGAACGGATTTGACGTTCTCATCTATATCATATGTATAATACATATAGCCTATGACGGAGGGATTATACGTATGCAATGACCTCGACTTGCATAATTTAGCGAGATTATCCGTGGTCGTCATAATCCATGAGTGGATGGATTATGGACACAAAATTAGATTTCGGGACGGATAGACCTAAACTTAGAGAGTCCCACAATATGAAGTGTACTCGTTGAGCACTTGGGCAACGCGATATGAATAATACGGATTATTCATAATACTTCATCGGATTAAATGTGTTAATCCGGATCATTTAATCGGTTAAACGATAACACATGCAATTAGGGGATTTTGTCCGCTAATAATTATTGTGTATTTGTATTTGATCATAATATGATTAGATACACATTAATTATTTGTCAAATGAGATTTTGACACATGCCATAAATATATGTGTTTATTATTTAATGTAAATAAAAAATCATGTATGGTTGTTTTTTTAATTATTTATTTAATTGTTAAATGATTAAATCCTTGAAAAAATTAAAATATCTTATCTTTTTGTCATAATTAGTATGAAAAATGGTGACATATTTTTGGACCAAATGGAATGTATTAATATACTTTATTTGTGTCTAATTTTGATTGGTAAATTATAAAATGTAAATGATTTAATTTGTTAAATAAAGAAATAACAAAAATGCCCCCCAAGCCTCCAATTTCGGTCAACACATTATAAAAAGGGAAAAATTATTTTTCTCTCTCTTGTTCATCTTCTCCATAGCCAAAACTCTCTTAAAGAAAATGGGTTCAAATTTTTTTTGGCGATTCCATAAAGATTTAATGAAATTTCAAGAAAGAATTTGGGTTTTTCAAGAGATTAAAGGTAATCCACTAAACCCTAAACTTAGAAATTTGATTTCTTATTTCTTGATGAATTAGAATGGTTCTAGGGTTCTTACAAATCTGAAAAATTTGGGGCTTTTGGCTTGGTGGATGAATTGGAAGTTATGATGCATGTGTGAGTAGAAATTGAACTAAATTAAAGTAATTTAGGTTCAATTTATTGTTGGACAACATAGTTACCATTCTAGAGTTTTTGATCCACTCTTAGATAGCCTAGAATTTTTCTAGAGTTGTTAATTTGTGGTGGGACTCATTTGGTGTTGAGAATAATTGATTTAGTCTTGAAATTGTTGGATTTAAGCATGAAAATTAAGCAATTTCGTTTTCTGTGTAAGTCCTGGAAATGAATCTGATTTTTAATGAAATTGGTGTCTTTTGAATGTTTTGGATGTGTTTTGGGAGTTTCCACAATTGTCGGAAAGTATTTCCTACTTGAAATAAGTGAAAACGGCCAAAAACGGTGTTACCGAGTGGATTACGAGCCAACCGGGTAACGGCTGTCCAAACAGTGAGTCTGTCACTGTTTGGGCAGCCCATGAACTGCCCCGACACTATTGGATCTGACCTGTGTAGTTTCTATAAGTTTCGGGTGGTCGGTTCGGTCAAAAACGCGTTTTAGACTATTTTGCGAAAAAACGATTTTCATAAAAATTTTGCGAAGTTTCAACTATTTTTATGTCAATATTTGATATTGAATAAATAGGTTTAGGTGAAATATGAATAAATTATTCATATTAGATATTGAATAATTTATTTGGTATTTTGAAAAAGTTTTAAAATATGATTTTGCCCGAACCCGCGCTTCCGTCGCGCCCCATCGCCCAAAACCCCAACAAAAATAGTATCAGAGCGGGTCTGATGCTTCATCCATTACATTATTCATGCTTAATATATGATATATAATCCAATTTTAATGTTCACACATGCTTAGAATCTAGATATGTTTCTTTACTTTTCAGTTTTACGTTAACGGAAAATATAACGGAAATTTAATAGTCAAATTGTGTTATGTTTTCTAAAGTAGAATTGAATTGTTTAGAAAATGATTTAGATTAAAATTTTGCATTGGATATAGAGTATACTTGTTGGAGTTTCTACGGCCCCGAGGATCGAATAACAAGCATATAAATACATGCGAATACATACGACGAAGTTGCGGAATACTCACATCGATCGGTTGAGCGACGCGGCAATGAACAAAAATTATTTTCTGCCCTCTGGACCTCTCGGCAGTGACTGTTTTTGGCCTCCATGGATTCGGATTTGGGTGAGCTCCATCAAGCTCCAAGCTTCGTCAAATGATTCCAAGCTCATGGGTGGACTTCCCTATCACCTACGCATGACTTCGTAGTGTGCTAGCACTCTTGATTTTGCAAAAAAAATCATGACTTTTGCTTCCCTTCATGCTCGATTTTTGCCCAGAAAAACCAGTGAAGAACAGCCCACTGTGGGCGTGAGAGAGAGGGAGAAGAAGTTGGCTCCAAACCGTGAGAAGGAAGAGAAAGATAAAGGAAATGTGTTGTCTTAATTTGTGTAATTGATTTTCCAAAATCATATACACCATTTTGGCTTTCAAAAGTCAAACAATAAAGCCATAAATGCCAACCACTTCCATCAAGTCACATAACTCAATCAATCAAGTGACAAGTTGTCACATCACTCAAAGTGACTAATGATTTGACGCTTGATGCGACTAGCGATTTGACGCTTGATTTGATTGTGCGTGCCGCACTCGAATTCAAAATGCGAATGCGCTCGCAAATAATCCCGGGCTCGGGTTCGCTAATTCCACATTAACGAATTTTCTGTTGCGACGTAATTAAATGATTTTGCCTAGCGAAATCACTATTTACGTCGCTAACGAATTAATTCTAAATTAACTTGTTCGCCCGAATTAAAATCTAATTTTAATTCTGTGTCGAAATCCATTTGTTTAATATATCGAATATATTAATTAATCGATTAATTCCAAATTAATCGTTATCTCTCTTTAAACGATATTTTATCCCAGATAAAATATCTCTGTAATTAATCCCAGATTAATTTTCTCTCTCATCTAATTAATCCCATATTAATAAAAGTGCGAGTCATACGTCATCGGTGAATCTTCGGGAAGCGACCCATGAGATCCCCGGATATGTTGGCAGTAAATTCGGTCGTCGGACTATCCGAACACGTAAGTACCTAGTACTACGTTTGTACCGATTTACAAGACAAGGTTGGCTTCTAGCAAAGCGTCATGCCTACCCAATTCTCCAGAAATATCCTTACAGGAATATATGATCTATATCAGGCGTAGTACGTAGTATTGCGTATTTCGATCCAGATCGGATGATCACATGCAAGGCCTGGGGCTGGTACGACGTCTCTCTTCCGTACGAAGCATATATCGGATTACGAGCAACTAGTCTCTTTATTATCGAATAATCATGACCAAGTCATATTATCCCGATGGTTGCATGCACCCTTTAGAGAACCATGTCTATCTCATTGCGCGATCATCATCTCCATATGACTGGAGTGATACTTCTCTTGACATCACACCACACCAACACACTACGATTCTCAATATACCCAGCAGAGGCGTACACAGAACCTGTTAAAGCCCTGGACGACCAAAACCAAAGTATATTGATTGTCGCAAGTATTAGCGGTGCAAGTCTCAGGTTAAGACCAAATACACCTACCCTGATTTCGGACTTCCATAGACATAGTCATACTACCAATAATTCCGGGGGTCTATCCAGAGCGAAGCTGTTTCCCGTACCATCGGTAAAACACAACCTCCTATTACACTTGCATGAGTATCCTATACCCAAATATATGAAAACTATGCCGTTTGTGCCCTCACAACGCGCACAAGTGTAATACTAGTCTTTTACGCATTTATCGATGTCCAATCTCGATAATACTCTGACTAGGGATATTTAATGATTTATCCTTCGTGGACTGATACTGTCTCATATCATTCTCAATCCAGGAACAAATCATAAGGACCTCATATCATTTATACATTTTGATGATCTAATCACAAATGATAAGAGAGCAATCTCTTTTGTCACATAGTTAATTTGTACAACAACACCATGATCTGTACAAATAGTGACGGTATGGGTCATAATTGTCCAACAATACTTCCATAAGAAAATCCCCGCTTTTAAATATGGGTGTAAAGTAACGTGTATTGGATACATGTTTCTTGGTCTGTCTTGTCAATACGGTTTATGGGTAACTTTCTATGGCTGCATCCGAGATCGTGCCAAAGCAGTGAGGGTGTAGTTGATAGAATTTTATCCTTACCGGTTGTATATTGATACTAGACAAATTCAAGTGAAATTGGAAATCCTGAACGTGCCAAAGCTGTCAGGACTACATCGGTAGCTTGAGTTTGTCATTGGCAAGTGTAGCCTTGATACGCCTCACTGTGAACGTGCCAAAGCTGTCACAACGAGAAACGATCAGGACCAAAACCAGGAGTCATTGGTGAGTGACTGACAAAGAGTTGTCTACCTAATGAATATACGTAGGCGAGATCGTGCCAAAGCTGTGAGTCGAAATATATTCATGGGATCCTACTCTCACTATGGAATTCGATTTAATTATTGAATTCCCGTTGTCCGTTGGGGATTACGGTATTATGTAAAATAGTGGGAGACACTGCTGGGTTTAAAATCCATAACTTAAGTCGTGCGTAATATTCTATGGAATGTATTGCTTTCGTTTTCCTTTATTCTATATTATTTATAGATTTAAGCTTCTAATCCTCTGCATAGTATATTACTTAAATATATAGGTTTTCTGACTTTACTTATGGTTACGTAGTTCTAGAATAGGTTCTAGAAAGACAGTAGACTTAGATATTGTTAGATTAGTTGAAACCATTGGGAACTGTTGTTCCGATTTTCTTGAAAATCAAGATGGTTTGTGACTTAGTTTCTAAGTCACGATTACGTAATCTAAATGGATATATGGTTTAGGATATAACTATCTAGTAAGAATTGTTTCTTATGCAATAAGAATTGACTTGAATAGTTCATGTCTCAAGATTCTTGACTGGCATTAAGAAAACTCATTTAGTTTTTGTTTATCTTTTAATGACGTTTCTTGGCTTTTAGTGACTTTTAGAAGTCACGTGTCTAACACAGTTTGCTAATCAATTATTTGCAATCGTTGTGAATAATTGAACACAAATTATAAAGCTTAAGAAATGAGATGCGTATAGTTGTGTATAGATAATTTTGATTCTCATAATACGACAACTATAGGTATTGGATACCGGATCTCCCGTCTAGTTATTTAAAATAATATTTAATAATTGTTTTTATATTTGATATTAGAATTTGTGACTATTGGATAATTACTTGTTCTGTATAAACAGTTGTTACATATTTTAAATCGACTAGTAGTGTCATTAATGAAAGATAAACATTAAGAAATTATTCGGTAGAATAAATAACTTAGAACTGTGCTTTATGAGATTTTATCGTAAAATCATCAGATGCTTGTTCCGTATGGTAAATGATGGTCTGATATGAGATCACACCACATATCCTTATCCATTTAATGAATATTGTATTCAGAAAGTGATTAAATCTCATTTAACCGATGATTGTCATTGGACCACATATTTATTAAACTAATGCTTTGGAAGTATGTAGTTTAATGAATTAGAAATTACCTTGTATAGTTTTCTTTGCTTCGTAACTCAGTTAATGAATTGTCATTACTTAGTTACATGTTTCTACTAGAGAACATGGTGAACGTCTTGAATTATTTAAGAACTGTCAATATGTTACTAATGAAACTCAAATAGAATATTTTGAATAGTTCAAAGATATTTTATCTGTAGTGTTGAAAACTTTGTCTTTAAAAATTCATTGCGCCTCTTTGAATTGTTCGAAGATGTTTGATTTGATCAAACATATGAATTTAAGGCAATTAGTTCTATAGCTATTTAATGAATGTGATTCTTACTCAGTATTAAACGTCCGCGATTCCATTGTGATGGAATTGATCAGTGGGAGTTATCGAATCTTATATGATTTGATTCGTTGATATTGAGTATTACCGAATTGGTTTTCAATACTCTTGGAGTTATGCTCCAGTAACACTAATTTCGTCTCTTTAATTTAGGTTCCATTCATTTCTACAGATATATATATATATATATATAATATGTATAGTAGAAATTCGAATCTTGAAAAGTTTGAGATTTGAATCTTTCCTTTGTATAATGGTTATATAATTGAAAGCACTTGTGTCTCTGAGGTACGAGTGAAAGGTTTATCATTTATTCTATTTAATGGAATATTGTATTCTGTTTGATAGAGTATCTTTTCTACGATCCCGAGTAATAAAATTATTTTGTTACTTGGTGGTTGACATTAGATGTTAACAATCGTAGAAAAGACTTGACTTAGTGAAGTCAAATGAGAGAGTGATAAACTGTGATGGAACTACATAATTAATAAGATGAAAATACCCTTAGACAAATTTCGTATAAGTTCAATAGGATGTTAGAATCATTTACAAAGTATTTGATACTTAATGATTATGTTGTTTTCTTATTGAATAAAATTATCATATAACTTATAGTGGGAGCAATATTTGATTTCGATTCCGGAAATTACATTTGAACCATAGATCTAAGATTGTTCATGGCTTACGACGATCAAGTTTTGAACTTGATTATGCTTACGTTATGAATAGTTCATAAAATGTGCAAATTGTTTGCGCAGCAAAAGCAAGTGAGCTTGATAAAAGTTTGACCTTTATAGTATGATGGTGAGAAAGGTTATGCTCAGTAGTCTATTGTAGATTCTGAGGAAACTTGTCTCTAGTCGCACTAATTGAACAATTAAAGATCTGTTGGTTAATGTTGATATTAAACAGTGTATTTTGGCTAAAGAATGCAAAGTGGCGTTCTTGAGTGATTTCTTCGAATGAGAGATCCATCGTGATTTCTTTGTTTGAATAGTTCATTCTAGAATGGCCCTAGAGTTTGTATTCTGCTAAGATCACATTTTGATATACCGACTTATAGAGTTTATTGTAGACTTAGATAAGCTTTCTGGATAATTGTTAACATCCAATGTCTTTCTACGATCCCGAGTAATAAAACCAGACAATTCGTGTTCTCTGATTTTGATATCAGTCAGATTGTCTGGTTTTATCGAAATATTGAGAATACGTATTTGTCAGTAGGGTCACTGGGAGCGTACAAATTTCTTTATAGTACTATAAATCCTAAGTCTTCTTTTTCTCTATGGTAGCAGTGGGAGTTGTCTCTGTTATATTTGATATAAAGTTTTATATAAGATATAAAACTAAAAGACTTATGAGTAACTCCCATTAGTCGCATATTAGATATGTTCTAATAAAGGACACAGTAAGACTATCTGTATGACAGTTAGTATAACTGTTTAACAGTTAACGTGTCTTTTATATATATATTATTCATCTTTCGTAAAGGATGATTCCTTTATCGAAAGATAGATTGATTGGAATGTCTAGTCAATCTTGTGCATCATAGGATGATGGCATGATGAATGCTATATTATGTACGATTAAAGATATCAATTTAATCGTAATTGTTACGAGTTATTTTGATATGGTGTAGACCATATGATGGTTCTTGAAACATGTTCTTTGTGATCTTTGAGATATTAAGAACGAGTTTCTTATTTATGGAGAGTTTAGTCAGCAACCATAAGGTCAGATTAGTTTTGATTCTAATTATGACATTAGATGGTCTATGTCATATAAAGTCAGAAAAGATGCAGTGGGAGTGTCACTGTTAATTCTACTGAACTAGTGGAATCAGTTGCAACTTTTGAAGTATTGACTTATGAAGTTGCAAAGTGACCCTATAGATTAGAAGTTTTCATATTAGTGTAGTGTTTGCGGTTGTCTTATAGTATTTGGATTTGATCTCTAAATACACAGACAACTCAGTAGCTATAGCACAATACTGATATAGCGTCTGAGACATATTGATGTAGAATTTGGATTCTGCAAAATTAAAAAATGCTGGTTAAGGAAAACGGTTTAGTTTGTTGGACAGACTCGATTTGTTAAAAGCATGCTTACTTGTTGGTGCCTACCTCTTGAGTGTTGGTGAGCTCTTGAGGGCCATGAGTATGCGATACACATTAAGATGTGAATATGATACCATTGATTAGCACTAGAGCAAGTGGAATAAATTGTTAGGGTTGGTGCTTGGAGTGCGATACACATTAAGAAATTGTATTTTCCATAATATTACTTAATTTAATGGTAGATCTCTGGTCTTTTATACAATTGTATCTGATTATGATTAGATCAAAATTGAATATGGTTCAGTGATATGTGTATATTAGACAAAGACCCTATAATTTACAAAATAGTGCGTAGTTACAACGTAGTTTGTAATTCACATTGGGAAACGCACTATTAGTTGTATATCCTTAAATAAAGTTCCTAGTCAAGATTTGCTAACACGGGTCGGTTAGTAAAATCCGCTGAGACTAGTACATGTTGTATATCATGACTTGGTCCGATGGTTTATCCCAGTGAACCATGAGTCTCGGGAGCCTCGTATAGACATGTAGGTGTTTATTTGGTAAGACACTGAACGACTCACTGAAGGTTTCCTAATAGATGGTCCTTCGACTTGAGATACCACTGTGGATATATGAGCTATCCTCCACACTTTGATGGCAGTCACGTCAACGATCTATTAATGATCAGACCTCCGCCTGTTCGTTGGGTGTGGACTGATGCTCATGATATTCTGTGCGTATCAAGATAGGATCTGTCAGTCATGTGTACAGGGCATAGGCATCTAGCACGTGTTTACGATCTAGTAAATCCATGACCGTGGTATAACGTCGAAACCAGTTCCGAGTGTTATTTAGCGATCGTAAATTGAAAGTCGACTGTATTATACCGAACGGATTTGACGTTCTCATCTATATCCCAGGTATAATACAGATAGCCTGTGACGGAGGGATTATACGTATGCAATGACCTCGACTTGCATAGTTTAGCGAGATTATCCGTGATTGTCATAATCTATGAGTGGGTGGATTATGGACATGAAATTAGATTTCGTGACGGATAGACATAAACTTAGAGAGTCCCATAATATAAAGTGTACTCGTTGAGCACTTGGGCAACGTGATATGAATAATATGGATTATTCATAATACTTCATCGGATTAAATGAGTTAATCCGGATAATTTAATCGGTTAAACGATAACACATGCAATTAGGGAATTTTGTCCGCTAATAATTATTGTGTATTTGTATTTGATACATAATATGATTAGATACACATTAATTATTTGTCAAATGAGATTTTGACACATGCCATAAATACATGTATGGTTGTTTTTAATTATTTATTTATTTAATTGTTAAATGATTAAATAATTGAAAAATTAAAATATCTTATATTTTTGTCATAATTAGTATGACAAATGGTGACATATTTTTGGACCAAATGGCATGTATTAAATACATTTTATTTGTGTCCAATTTTGATTGGTAAATTATAAAGTGTAAATGATTTAATTTGTTAAATAAAGAAATAACAAAAATGGCCCCAAGCCTCCAAATTCGGTCAACACATTATAAAAAGGGAAAAAAAATTTCTCTCTCTTGTTCATCTTCTCCATATCCGAAACTCTCTAAAAGAAAATGGGTTCAAATTTTATTTGGTGATTCCATGAAGATTTGAAGAAATTTCAAGAAAAAATTTGGGTTTTTCAAGAGATTAAGGTAATCCACTAAACCCTAAACTTAGAAATTTGATTTCTTATTTCTTGATGAATTAGAATGGTTCTAGGGTTCTTACAAATCTGAAAAATTTGGGGCTTTTGATTGGGTGGATGAATTGAAGTTAGGATGCATGTGTGAGTAGAAATTGAACTAGATTAAAGTAATTTAGGTTCAATTTATTGTTGGAAAACATATTTTCCATTCTAGAGTTGTTGATCCACTCTTAGATAGCCTATAATTCTTTTAGAGTTGTTCATTTGTGGTAGGATTCATTTGGTGTTGAGATTAATTGATTTAGTCTTGAAATTGTTGGATTTAAGCATGAAAATTAAGCAATTTCGTTTTCTGTGTAAGACATGGAAATGAATCTGATTTTTTTTATGAAATTGGTGTCTTTTGAATGTTTTGGATGTGTTTTGGGAGTTGGCACAATTGCCGAAAACTGTTTCCGACTTGAAATAAGTGAAAACGGCCAAAAACGGCGTTATCGGGTGGATTTCGAGCCAACCGGGTAACGGCTGTCCAAACAGTGAATCCGTCACTATTTAGGCAGCCCATGAACTGCCCCGACACTATAGGATCTTACCTAGGCAGTTTCCATAAGTGTCGGGTGGTTGGTTTGGTCAAAAATGTGTTTTAGGCCATTTTGCGGAAAAACGGTTTTCGTAAATATTTCGCGAAGTTTCAACTATGTTTATGTCAAAATTTGATATTGAATAAATAGGTTTAGGTTAAATATGAATAAATTATTCATATTAGATATTGAATAATTTATTTGGTATTTTGAAAAAGTTTTAAAATACGATTTCGCCCGAACCCGCGCTTCCGCCGCACCCCATCGCCCAAAACCCCAACACTTTAATCCATGTAGCGAGCTTTGGGCCAATGACTCCCAAACCAGTTGGCTTTAGGGCACTAGGTGTTAAAACACCCCTACGGACTTAATTACTCGGATCTCAGATGTTTTTTTTTTCATTGTTTTTTTTAGATGTTTCCTTCAATTAAACTAGAGCACTGAATATTACAAACTTTTCACTTACAACTTATGGTCGTATGTTACCATGCATGTTCATAATACCTGTCAAATGAGTATATGAAGATCCAATTTAGTCAGTATTATAGAGAATTCACAAATAAATAATTCAAAAGGAAATAAACAAAAATTAACTTGTTACGAAATAAGTTGAGATACGTCTCAGGAGTGGAAATTCCTTACAAAACTATCTCAAACACTAATTTCCACCTGATTAGTCAAATTAAAAACACAAAAAACAAAATATATTTTTTTTTATATTTTATATTTATATTTTTTTTTTGAATTTTTGAAAAATTTTAACTAAAAAACAAATAAAAACAACATAACGAAAATTAAATACAAGATACTAGTCAACTATTCCCCACCCTCAAACCTAATTGAGACATTGTCCCCAATGTCTTAAAAAGAAGAAGAAGAGTTTAGAAGACAGTACCTGATTAGCTGAAATTCTACATCTAGAAAGAAAATTAAAGGTTAA
Source organism: Zanthoxylum bungeanum (assembly GCA_019454045.1). Taxonomy (NCBI): domain Eukaryota; kingdom Viridiplantae; phylum Streptophyta; class Magnoliopsida; order Sapindales; family Rutaceae; genus Zanthoxylum; species Zanthoxylum bungeanum. The sequence goes on along the minus strand of SKCR01030391.1, from coordinate 12,437 downwards.
GATCCAGATTTATCCGACGCTTCTTACCACGATCATTATCAGACCAGTTAATCTTGGAAAGGATAGGGTCAATTTGTGGTTCAAAGGCTAAAATTTGGTCAATTAAATAATGGACAGTTCTGGCAGTGAGAGGATATCTTATACAGGCTTCGACACAAATCCATTTCTCCGGGAATCATCAAGAAACTCATAAAATCCATCAGCATTAAATAGTCCAATCGGTTTCTGGTGAATGTTCAAGTTCGCCCAAGATAGTACTGTAAAAAATTTCTCCATCGTACCCAAGCAACCTGGCAAAGCAATAAAAGCATCAACACCGTTAATCATTTCTACCAGTCGTTCAGACATACCTGGTACAATAAGTTCCTCTCCGTTTGATAGTCCTATAAGGTTCGCCTCTGCCAAAGGTTTTGGGATGATTCCCAGAACTTGACTACCCCATTCCTGTACGGCCCTTGAAACGTACCCCATTAGTCCAAGATTTCCACCACCATATAGGTGCATATTCCTTTCAGCTATGACTCGACCTAATTCATGCGATGCTGTTACGAATTCTGGTTTAGAACCAGCACTAGTACCGCAAAACACACAAATATTTACAACTCGTCTTCATGAAGTTTTTTTTGGATAAGGTAAGTATTATAACCAAAAGAAAACAGTACAAAGAGCAAAGGGGCATACCCCAGGCAAACTAGAGAGGACAAGCCCTCCTAGAAGAAAAGCCTATAGGCTACAAGCAAAGATCAACAGAAGATGTCAACGGGCAAGTGCCATGAAAGGTGAAGCCATTTATTGTCATAAGATGGTTTCACCTTACGTACAAAGCTAGCACGATTCCTGACATGATCCAGGCCGACAACAAACCAAATGACGAATTACAAGTGCCAGAAGGGCCAATTACGAGGCAGAGGACCAAAAGACTCAGAGAAGCAATGGTGGGATTAGTTCAGAGTTTTATGGCCGACTGCAACAAACAAATAGAGATGCATGTGGGCTTCGATGGAAAGGGCCCAAAACCATTTCACTTGGCCCAAATCAGTTTAGAGTAAAGCTTCATAGGCATTTGAAGACTTAAAGACTTGATATTTGTGTAATTTCGTTTTTAGGGTCTTTGTGGTCTTTTTGCCTTTAGGGTTTCTTTTGTAACACTATTTAAACTTTCTTTCTTCTTCTTTTTTAAAGGGGAATCAACGAAATTTGTAACTCAAAAGCTTAAAGCTTTGGCTATGGCCGAATTCTTGTAAGGGAGGGATTCCCCTTTTCAAGTTTGAATCGACTTATCTAAGTTTAGCAAACTTAGTGGCGTCTCCATTGCTAGCAAAACACTACAAGGATTCATCTTAAAGGTTCTCAAGGGCAAGTTCTTTGTGGGTCTTCTTGTGGCTTTGGAAGGGTTTTGTTTCTATAAAATCAAATTCGCGGTTCTTGGGGTTCTGTCCGTTGCTTGGGGTTTGCTTGGATTTCGAATCCAAGTGGGTTTCTTGTCATTTGGTATCTAGAGCTCAGGGTTCCAAGGTCTGATTTTCCTATTTTTTTCTGTTGTTTGATTCTGTTTTTATTTTCGTTCTTGGTTATTTTCGTTTCAATTCTTGTTGGATCTTGTTTCTGTTTTCGTTTTGTTTATATTCTGGATCTGGTTTTGTTGTGAAGCATTTTCTGGATCTGGTTCTATTGTGTTATGCATATCAGTTCTTTATTTTTCATTTTTCAGTTCTGGGTTTTTTTGTTGTTGATTCTTCATATCAGTCTGTAATCTTGTTCATTTCTGGATCTGGGTTTCATTCTGTTCTTCCTATCAGTTCGTCATATTAATTCTGTTCTTTAGCATATGTTGAAGAAATAAGCATGTTCTTTGGGCGGCTGTGTGTTGTTTTCTAAAACCCTAGTGAAGTTTGAAATCTGACTCTGAATTCAGACCCTAAAACGTAGCCTTTGAAATTAGACCCTGAAATCAGACTCTAAAAACTTAGCCTTTGAAATCTGACTCTGAATCATACCCTGAAGTCTAGACTCTGAAATCAGACCCTGAAGTTTAGCCTCTGAAAATTAGACTCTGAAATCAGACCCTGACCAGTACCTCTGAAATCAGAACCTAAATCAGCCTCTGAAATCATAACCACAGTATCAGCTTCTGAAGTTATCAAAAAAAAAAAAAAGAAAAGAAAAAAAGGACTTGAGTGATAGAGATCACTTGAGGCGAAAAAAAAAAAAAAAAAAAAAAAAAAGAGTAAAAAATTGAATTTTTTTGGTTGAATTTAGTTTGTTCCATATTATCATTTAGGTGCCCGTGGAGGGTATCCCATCAAAATTTCTATAGCAGTGCCAAATTTTCTCCCGAAATTGCATACGACCGTGAATTTGCATGCTTATTTTTTTTCCATTGTGCTAATTGTTCACTTCTTTATTACAAATACTCTAGTTTAAGTATTATTGATTGAGTCTTCGTCATTCCTATTCCTGTTCACATTTCGTTCCACCTGCCCTATATATATTTATTGGGTTCATTGTGTTCCATGCTAGCTTGAGGACTACGCTTGGTTTTGTATTCTTGGATTGAGTGTGATTCACATTTGAATTGAGGAAGAACTCAAGAGTGGTAAAAGGCAGTGATTGTGAGCACAGTATCGGGTAAAAGCCAATAGAGTGCAAACACGAGTGGAGTGATATCATTCGAGTGTAAACACGTGAGATTGTGAGGATTTACATATTTGCTTTACTTTCTTGTTATTTCTAATCTGTTTGTTGAGCTTTGAAATGGCAGGTGTTAGTTTAACCGTCGATGAGAAGCTTGCAGCTATGGATAGAAAGTTTACAGATATGATGGAGAACATGAATACTGCTTTGGAGAGATTGTCCAAGAGTGTAGAGAGTATTCAAACTGGTAGCGGTCCCAGAATACCACCACCTCAGAATGTACCACCACCTCACAAATGTGCCACCTCGCCGAGTACCACCACAGTATGTACCACCAGATGAAGAGGAAGCTGAAAATGAGTTTGATGATCCTGATGGTTTTGATGATGTGGAGGAGAGATTTCAGCCTAGGCATGATAGGAGGCCTAATAGGAGGTTTGATAGGAGGAATGATAGGAGGGATAGACAGTTTGATGATAGAGGTGCATTTGATGCCAGAAGAGAGGATTATGATCGGAGAGGATATGGTAGGCGAAGAGATGTAGATGGTGATCTAGGTAGCATCAAGATCAAGATACCAACATTCCACGGCAAGAATGATCCTGAAGCTTATTTAGAATGGGAAAAGAAAATAGAATTGATTTTCAGCTGTCATCACTACTCAGACGAGAAGAAGATCAATCTGGCAGCAATTGAGTTTACCGATTATGCTATGATTTGGTGGGATCAGATTGTCTCTACTCGGAGGAGAAATTATGAGAGACCGGTTCAGACATGGGCAGAACTTAGAGGTCTCATGAGAAAGAGATTTATACCCAGCCATTACTATAGGGAGTTGTATCAGAAACTACAACATCTGTATCAGGGGACCAAAAGTGTTGAGGACTATTACACAGAGATGGAAGTTGCCATGATCAGGGCAAATGTAGTTGAGGATGCAGAAGCTACTATGGCACGGTTTCTAGGGGGCTTGAATAGAGAGATTGCAAACATGGTGGAGTTGCATCATTATGTTGATTTGGAGGATATGCTTCACATGGCTATCAAGGTAGAAAGGCAACTCAAGAAAAGGTCAACATCCAGATTTGGTACTCAGGCTACTTCTGCATGGAAAGGAAAATGGGTTCCGAATGAGAAGCGAGATGGAGGCTTTGATAAGCCTAGAGGCGAGTTCAGTGGAGGCTTTAATAAGCCTAGGGCCGAACCTAGTGCCAAGGGTAAAGAAGCGGCAGAACCGAGCAAAACTAGACCAAAACCTGAGGGTGCAGCTGCTAGAACTAAGGATGTTAAGTGTTTCAAGTGTTTGGGCATGGGACACTATGCTTCACAATGTCCCAATAGGCGTACCTTAGTGATTGATAAAAAGAGTGGAGAGGTGTACTCTACTGATAGTGAGGTCGAGGAGGAGATGCCAGAGTTGGAGGATGCTAGTGACCATGAGGGAGCTGCATATCCGCTGGATAACTTATCCTTAGTTTCAAGCGTGCTTTGAGTGCTCATGTTGTCGAGGATGAGAGTGTGCAGCAGAGAGAGAACATATTCCATACTAGGTGCCGTGTGAATGGCAAGGGATGTAGTATGATCATAGATGGGGGCAGTTGTAAAGAAGATATTGAGATATACACATTAGATGTGAATAACAATATTTATATTTTGAATATAAATGAATCTCAAACATATAACATGACAAACAAAAGCTCAAACTGAATTAATCTGTTGAGACTTAAAAGTGGGATTGTTGTCTGGCACACATTAACAGGACTCGTATATCCACACTTTCGAAGAGTGGATACTAGGACGGATTTGATTCTAATTCAAATGATATCTACTAATCTAGTTTATTAGGCAAAGTGCCTAAAACACCTTTTACTTGGTAAAAGTGCAAGTGCCACCGATCTGTTAGCCCTCGTTCATAGTGACGTAAGTGGGCCCATGTCTAGCTAGGCTAGAGGTGGATATAAATACTTCGTAACCTTTACGGATGTTGCATCGCGTTATGGTTATGTGTATCTTCTCAAACACAAGTCGGAAACTTTTGATATAATCAATGAGTTCGACACGAAGTAGAAAGACAGACCGGCTAAAATATTAAAACATTACGGTTGGACCATGGTGGAAAATACTTGAGCAATAAGTTTCTCGATTACATGAAACAGTATGGTATTCTTTCACAGTGGACTCCTCACGGGACACCTCAATTTGAAGGTGTGTCCGAACAGTGAACCAAACTTTGTTGGACATGGTAAGGTTAAGGATGAGTCGCTCTGAGCTACCAAGTTCCTTTCTAGGGATACGAATTGAACAGTGCAATACTTATTTTGAATAAGGTTCCGTCAAAGTTTGTTGGACAGACTTCATATGAAATATGGACAGGAAAGATTGGATTTCTCATTCCTGAAGATTGGGAATGCTGGGCAAATGTTTGGATGGTACCAAATAAACAGAAAAAGGATAAATTGAAGGTGGGCCGAGGTACCAAGTGAAAAGCGAAGAGAACTATCTTAGGGAAAGCAAAGTATAGTACTTATACAACTCACAAGAGAACAATGTAATTGTTGCTCTCCATGCGGCTTTCCTAAGAGGAATCCTATATGCAGTGATAAGTGGGAGGAAAGTAAATCTCGATGAAAATCGGAGTAATACTGTTCCAGGCACCGAGAGTCTTCACGAAACACTAACAGTTCATCAGGGATGAAACTGTATCAATAATCTTTGAATACACAAGAACCACATAGGTCGGAGAGAGTCAGAAAATAACCTGGGAGGTATGGGTTTCTGATCTCACCTCATGTAGATGTCAATCTTATTGAGGATATGAACCGGCTACGTATGAGGAAGTGATACAAGGTATCGACTCCATTTATGGCAAAGTGCCATGAAGTCCGAAATGGATTCCATGTATACCAACTAAGTTTGGACACTGGTTGATGTACCAGAAGGCATTATTCCTATTGATACTATATGAGTCTTCAATGAAGACATACATGGATGGCAACATACAAATGTACACAGCTAGGCTTGTACAGAAAGGGTATCGTCAATGACATAGTGTCGATTACGACGAAATTTTTTCACATGTTGCCATGATTAAATCCATTTGGATAATGCTTGCTAATGATGCATATTTCATTTATGAAATATGGCACATGGACGTCAAAACCACCGCTTTCCTTAATGGAAACTTTTGGAGGATGTTTTATACAACAACACGACGGTTTTGTCGTGCCAAAACATGGAAAAAAGGTTTGTAAGTTAAATCGATCCATTTATGGATTGAAGCAAGCATAGCGTTCTTGGAACCAACGTTTTAATGAGATCATAATGGTATATGATTTCATTCAAAACGAATATGATTCTTGTGTATAAAGAAGGTTAGTGGGAGTGCACTGACAATGAATGTCCTATAAGTTGATGATATATTGCTTCTTAGTAATAACATTCTCATAAGATAATCGGTGAAAGCTTGTCTTTCATTAAAATTCTCCATGGAATACCTGGGAGAAGCAGGCTTTATTCTATGAATAAAGATCTACTGGGATAGATCTAGAAAGCTGCTGACAACCCTCCCAAATTCGTACGTTTTGAAATGTATATGACATGATGTCTCATATGCTTTGAGCATATGTAGACGCTATTAGGCCGATCCATGTGATGGTCACTAGATTAATGTTAAGAACATCCTTGAGTATCTTAGACAAACTAAAGATGCATTCTTAAAACATGGAGAAGAAGAACTTGAAGTGACTAGGTTCACCGTTGCAAGTTTCCAAACTGACAAAGACGACTTTAAGTCGCAATAAGGGTACATATTTAGTTTGAATAATATAATAGTGAACTAAAAAAAAATCTTCCAAGCAAGATACTGTTACCGAATAAATAATAAAAGCGGAACATTGATGCAGCTGAGGCAGCAAAAGAAGCATTTTGGATCTATATAATCCTAATTGGATTTGGTGTAGTTCTGTTAGCAGCTGAGCTGGGCTACAGCACAGGCTAAAGAACCGCGGTCTCATCAACGATCCAAGTATATACTTCGACTATTTCATCTGATTTGTCAGATTATACATCGAGGTGATGTGATGATCGAATAAAACGCATCAGATGATAACATTGCAGATCCACTGACGAAAGTTGTTTCTCAGCAGAAGTTTGAGCGACCAGTACATAGTTCAGGTGTAGGACACTTGAGTATATGGCTATAGGCCAAGTGGGAGATTGTTGGACAATTATGACCCATAGCATCACTATTTGTACGGAACATGGTGTTGTTGTACAAATTAACTATGTGACAAAGGAAATTGCTCTTTTATAATTTGTAATTAGATTACCTGGATATATAAATGATAAAAGTCCATATGATTAGTACCGAATTAATAAGATATGAGACAATATTAATCCACGTAAGGTTTAATCATTAAATATCCCTAGTCAAAGTATTATCGAGACTGGATATCGATATTGCTGAATAGGCTAGTATTACACTTGTGCGTGTTATGGAAGCGTAACGGCATAGTTCTCATATATTTGGGTATTGGATACTCATGCAAGTGTAATAGAAGGTTCTGTTTACCGATGGTACGGAAACAGCTTCGCTCTAGATAGACCCATCGGAATCTCATTGGTAGTATGACTATTATCTATGTGAATCTGAATCAGGGTAGGTGTATTTAGTCTTAACCTGAGACTTGCATCGCTAATACTTGCGACAATTAGTATACTTTGGTTTCGGTCGTCCGGGGCTTTAACAGGTTCTATGTACGCCTCTTCTGGGTTTACTGAGAATCGTAGTGTATTGGGTGTGATGTCAAGATGGAAGTATCACTTCATTCATATGGAGATGATGATCACGCAGGATACGGAACTAGTACTCTTAAGTAATACAGCCATCGGGATAATATGACTAGGTCATGATTATCCTATTATAGAGACTAGCTACCAGAGATTCGATATATGCTTCGTACGGGGCAGACACAACTCCAGCCCTAGGCCTAGCATGTGATATCTGATACTGGATCGTAATACGCAATACTACGTATACTACGCCTGATAAAGATCTTGTATTCCGCAGAAGAATATTTTTGGAGAATTGGGTAGGCACAGTGTTTTGCTAGAAGCCAACCATGTCTTGTAAATCAGTAAGAACGTGGTACCGGGTACGCACGTATTCGGATAGTCCGATAACCGTATTTACTGTCAATATATCCAAGGATCTCTTGGGTCGCTTCCCAAAGATTCACCGATGAGATTTGACTCGAATAGAAAATTAATTTAGGATTAATTATGAAAAAGAAAATTAATCTAGGATTAATTACGGCAATAAATTAATATGGGATTAATTACCAAAGAGAAAATTAATCTAGGATTAATTACGTCAAGAATTAATTTGGGATTAATTCGACTAGAAGAGAGAATGCCATTAATTTGGAATTAATCGGCAAAATGAATTTAATAGTGAAATTAGATTTTACTATTTAATTAATTGGGCTAAAATAATATATTAGATATATTAATTGAAATTAGATTTCAACGCGGAATTAAAATTGAATTTTAATTCAAGCAAACGAATTAATTTGGAATTAATTCATAAGCGACTTTCGTAACAATTATGCGAGGCATAATTATTTAATTAAATTAGATTTAATTATGTCGCAACGGTAAATTCGTTTAGTTCGGAATTAAAAGAACTCGGGCCCAAGCGAAGTTGCGTGTTGGATTGCCCGACTTAAATTTTGAATTTAAAGTGGGGCCCACCAACTTACATCAATGTGTTTGACACTTGATGGAATTTGGTAATTGGTTGAGTGAAAGCTTGGGATTGCTTTTTCAACACTCCAACCAATTCCAAGACACACTTTTTGGTATTTAAATAGGAAGTCAACATTTTGTGTCATAAGTTTAGAACTTTAAAACACTATTCCTCTTCCTCTCTCTCAATGGGAGTGAACTTGCTTCCTCTCCCATGGAATTTTGTTGCAAAATTCTACATAGCTAGCACTTTAAAGAGACAAATGAGGTGATAGGGAAACTAATCCATGAGTTTGGAATTCAATTTGAAGGCTTGGAGCTTCTACACATCCATGAAAGTCTTGAATTTTCTCTACCAAGCAAGGTGAGTTTTTCCGCAACTCTCTTTAATATTCACACACAAATCACTCTTAGACGATCTTGGCATGTTCTAGGAATACTAACACCATTGTCAATCACAAATGTGACTCAAAATTTTTGGTTCTGATCGTTTCTCGTTGTGATAGATTTGACACGTTCACAATGAGGCGTTTTCAAGGCTTAACTTGTCAGTGACAAACTCAAGTTACAAGTGTAGTCCTGACAGCTTTGGCACGTTCAGGATTTCCACTTTTACTTGAATTTGTCTTTTATCATATAAGTTATACCGGCGTAAATAAACTACCATCAGTCATAACTACACAGCTTTGGCACGATACAGTTACAACATCAGGAAAATATTCGCATCCGTACTGACAAGGCGGACCAAGAAAAAAGCGCACACAAATATAATTTATTTTAAAGCCTTATTTAAAAGGAATTTTCCACTAAACTATCAAACAGATAATTTAGATCCTATCTAAGAAAGCATGTGTTTACGAAAATAAGTCTTAGATTACATATCAAATATCATGTTAGAATCATTTTATGCATTAGGAATTAGACAGGCTTTGATGCCATTTTGTTGGCGTATTAGCGGTTTTGCTGGGCCGCAGCGGAACGAGAAAAATCTGATTTTTCGAATTTCAAAAATTTTATTTTGACTATTAAAACAAATAATTTATTTTAATATTTAATTCCAAATCAAATTTGGAATTACCCAAAATACCCAAAAAAATGAAATTTCCATAATATGCAAACCTTTTACATTTTGCTCATTTTAGTCTAAAAGTGTCAATTACACAATTAAGTGTTTTCAAAACACTACCAAAATGATTAATATACATCTAATGTACCTAATTTAATCCATTGAATGAAAAGCCCCAATTTTGGATAAGGCATAAACCCTAGAAATTTCAATTAATCAAATTAACCAAATTTCCACCAAATTGACTTTCAATCTAGTATTATATTAATCAATCCAACATTCTTAAAGTCTCACCACACTAAAAAATACCCAAGAACAATTCTAGGTTTCTATAAAGTGACATAGAAATTCTAGAATGACAACTCTTATTTCCTTGATCAAATTGAATACAAATAACAATTATTAAGTTCAAAGAATCAACACACATGCAATAAATTTTCCCAACAAGCATCCAACAACCAAAAACCCAAATTCAAAGAGGGAAAAATAAAATACATCACATGTATTATCAAAAATCAAAAAGAAACAATTTCCAAGCTTAAAGATTAATAAACTTACCTTAAACTTCAAAAATCTTCAAGCTTTTTATTTTATTTTTGATCTCTCAATTTTTTCTTCTCTCCTAGGTTTTTCTCTCTTTTGTTGTTGAAGAAATGAGAATAGTACTCATTTCTCTTTGATGGCCGATTATAACAAGTTTGTGGGAAAGAGAGAATTAATTTTATTTAACAAAAATAATTTGATTAATAAAAGAAATATCTCAACCCACTAATAATCCCAACAAAGCCACATGTCAATATTATAAAGCATCCTACACATGTCTTATACATATGAATAATACACTTATTAATGCTTAATACATTTATCTAATTAATTAATTAATTAATATTTTAAATAATTAATTCATTTAATTAAATGTATAATGTAATTCTACATTTACAATAAATGTTAAAATACATTCAAGGTTGACATATGTTCCAAAAATTATTCGATAATTAATTAATACGTATTAAATCAAATTATGTATCTAATACACATATATATTAATTTAGGAAATTACCGAATGCATCGCATGTGTTATTTTCGTTTAACCGTTAAACGATTTTTGAATAATCAATATTATTCGTAATAAGTCGCCCTAGTGCTCTACGAGTATTTTTGATTATGTGAGACTCTCTAAGTTCAGGTATATTTGTCACGGGATCAAAATGATCGGCGTGATCACACACGTATAACGCAAGTGCACGTATCACTCAAGTAGTATAAAAAGTATCGATCCCACGAGGACTTAATACCTAAGCTATTAATTTATGAACCAAATATTTACGAGTATCTAATAGATTGGTTATTGATTGGATCTTGACTTTAAACTAAAAAAGTAAATAAAATAGTACGAATGTAAATTAAAGGAAAATTCAATATTATTAAACTATCTAGGGTTGTGAATCCTTCCAATATCCTTTAAAGATGAAGTCGTTATCTCATTTTTGTGCAATATATTGGTTTATTAACCCGTAACACGAAATTATGCAAAACCCTATGTCGATGGTCAGATGCAAATACCCAGTGTAACCTAATTAATCATATGTCTATGTTAATCAAGTTACCTGAATTCATTAAGATTAAGTTCCAATTGTGGCTGCCCCCGCCCGACAGGTATATGTCTATCCTGGAATGAAATCTATTAAGGGGTATCTAATCCTTAAGGGAGATCGTGGGCTATTAAGTTTAAGGTTGAAACCTAAAATTCCTCCATCAAGTTTATTTTAAGTTTACCAGATCAATCTTATTAATGGCCAGTTAACAAGAAGCATTAAGCTTAAGACTTAATAAATAAACCTTTATATTACCCAAGATACAAAATAACCCCTTATAAACCGATGATATTGGAATTTATCACAACCCCAGATAATATGTTTAGTTACAAAACATACTTAGGATTACTAAACACTCAAATAAACAAAACATCATAAAAAAATAACTTGGAGATAAATAAAAGTAAAATTAAAATAATGAAAGAAAATGATGGGGTTAGAGGATCCACTTTTAATATTTTAGAATTAGAAATCTCTCTTATTGTCAATGTTTACCGATTAATTAATTATATTTAACCAGACCATAAATGCGGTAATTCCATTCATCTCAATTAAATCCAACCGACCATATAGGCGTTAACAATGTTATTACCTAAACCGACCATATAGGCGGAAACTACGTCTGAAATGTAAAACCGACCATATAGGCGGTAAATATGGTTGTCACATAAATCGACCATATAGGCGGTAACTAATTAATCCAAATTTTAATTAAAATAAGGTAGATTAATCTAATTTATTATATTAAAAGTCTCACATTTTCACCCCAGCAGAATGAGATTACCTGCTCATGCTGTAAATGAAAATACACAAAATTTTATTAATTAAATAAAAAGAAAATACAAGAAACCTTAAATAAATATACAAGACACTTTCCTTTAGGTTTTCATGGAGAATTTCCTCCAAAGAAAGCATGAAAAATTTACAAAGTTTAACTTGGTATTTATAGGCAAATCTAAAGGCTTCCACCAATTTCTCCACCAATTGCTCCACCAAATGTTTGGTGGAGGTTTGACAATTTTAGTTTTTTTTATTTTATTATTATTTTTTTAATTTTGAAAATGACTTAAATAATTACACATAACACACTTGAGAATATTTTGTCAATTTCGGTCATGGAAACTTCAGAATTCGAAATTATTATGAACTTCAAAGTTGTAGATCTTTGAGTCTTATGTAATTTGGAACTTGAATTACCTCAATCCAATATCGGAATAAAAGGTTATGGCCAAAATTCGATAATTGCGCAAAGTTGGAATTTTCGAAATTGTACTTCATTAGAACGCCATTTCAAGTTTCCAATCTCAAAAATCAAAATGTCAAGTCCAGTTTTTACCCTTATTTATTCCAAATTTCGTCCTGATTTATTCCATTAAGTCTCGATTCGATTTTATCTA
>SKCR01030390.1:0-31340 GCA_019454045.1 Zanthoxylum bungeanum | reverse complement strand
AGTCTCATGTATGTCATGTTTTGTACAAGACTGGACATTGCATTTGTTGTTAGTGTAACAAGCAGATTTCAGTTCGATCAAGGAAAAAACCATTGGATAGAAGTCAATGTAATCTTTAAGTACTTAAGAATGACTAAGGGTATGATATTGACTTACGGATCACCAGAACTGAAAATGTAAGGGTTTACGGACTCGGACATTCAGACATACACTGATGATTATAAGTCAACTTCTTGATTCATTTTCTTGTGTAATGAGGGAGAAATCAGTTGGAAGAGCACCAAGCAATCCATTATTGCGGACTCCACTACTGAGGCGGAATATATAGCGGCTTCGAAAGCCGCGAAGGAAGTAATTTGGATAAAGAAGTTTGTTACATAACTAGGTGCGGTTCCAATCATTAAGGAGCATTCACTTTGAACCGCGACAACAATGCACAGACCAAGGAACCGAGGTCACACCAGAAATCCAAACACATTCAAATAAAGTATCACATACTAAGAGAATATGTTGGAGATGGACAAATATTCATTCAGAAAACACCTTCAGCTGACAATGCAGTTGATCCACTCACAAAGCCTATGGGACAAGAGCAAAGGAATGTCATCTTGATAAGATGGACATTGGGTATCATAACAACTGATTTTAGTGCAAGTGAGAGTTTTTTAGAGTGTATGCCCTAAAATCAGCTATAGATATCATGGTTTAAGGCAAAGTATTTTATAATATAGTTTATTATTTAATTAATAAAAGGTATTTATTTTTTACACATCTTTATATCCATGTTTTATATGTATGTCTCGATATATTATGACAAATAAATATCGTTAATCCAAAAGATGTTTCTGATTATGAGAGTCAACAATATTTATGTATGTCTCAAATTAAGTTCTTGATAAAATGTGATTATTATACATTGCAGTAATATATCACTCGATCAATGTTATTTTGTGTCGCCTATATTGACATTTAATGTTAATCGAATGGATGATAAGTCCCATATCATAAAGACATAAACGATAGATATTTTCATTAGTAGAATGAAATATCAAACACAACCACATAAGCGTAAGATCACATGGTATTATTATCTAAGGTCACTAATCTTCGTAATAATATATTAGCGTCGTTATATCCTCTGACCTGAGATCACATATTGACTTATGCGATAGTACTAATGATTCACTGGTATATCATCATTCGACTAGCCATGACTTTTGAATAAATACTAGATGGTCTTGAGTTATTAATGTACAAAGTCACGTGTGCTTTAAGAATGGATCTGATAGCTTTGATAATAAAAGCTAGAGATGTTGCAAGGAAGCTTAAGTTGTGGATACAAGTCTTTGGCCAAAGCAGTTGATATCTTAGAGATATCAAATTCACAAAGATCGAGTTTTTGAAAGATGTCAAGTAGAAAGGATTTGGCCTGACCATGATCTCAAATTCGATAAGGAACATAAATTTCATAAGGAATGAAATTACATGCTTTAAGTGTATTTTAACAGGTTCATATGTTTTCCCACTTCATTCATCGATTATAGGACATGGCATACTATTAGGCGTTTACCCATGGTCTGTGGGATATCATAAAGATGAAATATTAAAGAGTTCATATTATCACACTGCTACTTGATAACGAACCTATGATGGTCGCACAATTATAATTCTCATATATATTACAAATTCACGAATGTTTATTAAAGGTTAATAAATGATTATTTTGGCAAGATAAGTTTTCCTAATAAGATTAGGATAATCGGAATAATTCAGAAATATTAATTTGATTAATAAATTCGAAATACAAAGTTAAATTTAATTTTTAAATTTAATTAAAGTGTAAATTTAATTAATTATTAATTAAAGTGTAATTTTAATTAATTGTTAATTAAAATTAAGTAAATGAATAATTAATTAATGAGTTAATTAATTATTGGGCCAATATAATATTTAATCTATTGGGCCGTGACTTAGTAGGCTAACACCATATTTAGTTAAGTCCTAATTAAGATTAAATTAGAAGTATTATTTAGTTACGAATCATGATTCAATTGGGAAAGTGTCTTAAGAGTCCAAATTTGATTTGGAGAGATCTTGAAGTATCCTTATTGTATTAAGATACAAGTGAAACAATCCCAACTCTATAAATGGAAGTGCTATTCAACCAAGAGGAGTATCCTTCTCCTTTGGTCGAATTTTCGAAAATGATCTCTCTTTTGCAATAGTTTCAAAAGTACTCCAAGACAAAATCAAGAAAAATAATTTCTTGATCAACTAATCCAAGATTTCGACGTCCAAGAAATAAAAGAGTTTCAAGTACTCAAGAGTGGGAACGAATTGTACGTAGAAGAGATTGTGTGTGCCAACTAGAGGTGCAACACTTGGTGCACTACAACGAGGGAAAATCAAGTAATGAGATTCAGGAAAACCTCTATAAATGAATAAAGATAATTGACATTTAATTTCTTTATCACTGTTTTATTTATTTGATAAATAAAATTAAAATGCATGCATGATTAAATTAATGGAGATTAGTTTAATAGAACAAGTTGTTTACATCAATAGCGACATAACCCCAATCTTTAAAGTGATTTTGGAAGAAAATTTTAAATTTCAATCACATGGATGCTACCGCGCTAACCCCAAAATTTTACATCATCTACCTAAAATCCTTTATATAAACCAATGAGATTGAAGAAAATGGGACGATAAGAAAAACTCTAGAGAAATTAAGAGAACGAAAATATGTGCATAAGCATACTATACCATAACTGAGAACTGACCCACAAATACAAATACAAAAAAAAAAAATATAACCAAACACGGTATTTGTGCAGACCCAAATTATAGAAAAAAAAATCAATGCAAATCCCAGGTTTCAATTGGACTTCAATCAGGCCAGACCCAATAAATTGATACATGGCCTATCATCTACCCATGTCTTCAGTTGATTCCGAAGACACCTTGGGAAACCCAGCATATAGGCCTTCTACAGTTTCACCTCGGAATCAAAGTGCCTCAATACTGCCATTTTTCCTATCACCTCCTAAAGGGCTTTCCACTGAGGCTCTTCGGGTCAAGAAAATTATTCTCAAAGGGCCACACGTATTTCTCATAGTATTTGACCCTGAGATTTGAGGAGAAATGTCTTAAAACACCTCCAACTGCAAATGCATACAAGCATCAATCAATATTCGTATCGGAAAATAGACCAAAGAGATAAAAATACTTACGTATATCCTTACTGAAGGTATGAGAAATCTGATACGACTGGTGCTCCGGCCTCCTCCAAGCACCAGTAATCTTCAAATGGGGCAAGTCCTCATTTACCTCCTTGGTCAACTAGTTTTTTCATTCTATTTTTTTTTTATGGTTCCTAACCGGGAACCGCGTGGGTTCGGAACCAAACCAGAAATAATTAGTTTGGATCAAATCGTCGTTCAGTTTCCAGGAATCGGAGGTTCCGGTTCCATTTTTAATGGAACTTAACCAGATTTTTTCGATTTTTCGGTTCAATTCATGTACCCGAAGTCGCTGCAGTTGCAGTTCCAATTCTGGTTCGATCAAGCCTACTTACGAACCTCACCATAACCCTTTTCCTCACCGGAACAGTAATCATTGTCTTCTTTTGCTCCGAAAGGGCCTTCGAGCTTCATGTTCCCCTTTCTCTGGTTTCGAGCCACTTAACTCTGGGAGCTGCCTTCAAGTGTGCGAGTGCTTTTTTCCCTCATGCTCCAGTGATACTTGGTAACTTCGAGGGAATATTTTCCCCAGTAGAGTGGCAAAATGAAGGGAATGTCTATGCAGTATTTCTCCGGACTCAGGTCCAGAAATAGTCCCCTTAGCATCATATTTATTTACCATCTCTCTGTTGATGGTCAGACCATCATCCACCCACGCCCTTGATCTGGTTTTAACAAAATTTGGATAGCGCATGTGGTAGGGGGATACTAACCTCACATCTGAATCAAAATGCCTCACCCAAGTCGTCTGTGCGATAATTCTTAAAGGGAACACCACAGAAGCACCTTGGATCTAGAAATTCTTCTTAAAATTCTGTAATATGTACTTCTCGTAGTACTCAACCTAGATTTAAGGAAGTTGGTCTTAGAATAGCTCTAGATGCAAAATAAGACAAATTCAAATTAGAGTTTGACTTTAACTTTAAAAACAATAAACTCAATACCATGCGATGAGAGAAAGAAAACTTATGAATATCCTTAGTGAAGGTGTGAGAAATGTTGTATAACTGGTGCTTTGGTCTCCTCCACGCACCTGAAATCTTGATTGGAGGAGTAAGACCCCACTCCCAAAACTCCATCTCTGAAATAAAGGCTTTATAGAATATGGTTATAAATCTCTTCCCTTTCGAAGCCTGGGCAATGTGGAACCCCTTGGTCCTTGACTTCAAATAATATAGGGTCAATTAGTCGAAAATTGAGAAAAATGGTTGTTTTTCAGCAGCATGTTGAAGGCCTCTAATGTTTTCAAACCTAGAAGTATGCTTGGGTTCAACTGCAATGGCGAAACCCTCGACACTGACAAGAACTCCATGATGATGGGATGGATGGGAAAAGTCAGATATTTGACCTATTGTCTAAATAGAAAAATTTCATCCTCCCCAATATCTTGGGGGTTATACATGTCCATGTAATATTCATCAGTATTTACACCATATGTGAGGTTGAAAGATTCTTCAACCTCAACGAATGGCTTAGTCTCGATTGATGGTACCACCATTGTTTTAGAAAATTCGAAGCTTTTTTTAGAAGAATAAAAGGCTAAGAGTTTTGTTCTTGTAATGCAAATGAGGGCATCAGTAAAAATAGTTTGAAAGCCCTAAGCCCCATTTTATAGGCATTTTAAGCAAAAATCATTCGAAAATGTGATTGCCTTTTCAGATTTCTTATCATTGTGAGTCTTTCACATTTATAAGATATCTAATTAAAAATGGTTGTAACCTCGACGTACGAAGCATTGTGACACGTGACCTCATCTAAACACTATTTATTTCAAATAAACGGTCTGATGAGAGGAGTGGATGTAGGTGCTCACAAATAGCCCTACCACCAAAGATATGTGTCGACATGCAGAAAAATCTTCCTCAGCATGCCTCTTTAGTGGAACTATTGTAGACGGACAAAGGTCCACTAGAAGGAAGACATATGTCATTGTACTATCGTAATAGTAAAAATGATGAGTCATGGGGTTACTTCGAAAGTCTAAACGAATCTGGAGACAACCCAACCCCAATTCCAGGAGTGACACTACTCCGAAGAAAACGTCACTCTGAGGCCATATCATTATGGAGTGGAGGAACTCCAAGATAAATCAAGTCAATCTCCAGAAGGTTCACTCTGATCCTCATATGGAATGATCGGCACAGCAGACAATGCAACAGAAGTCAAATACTCAACACAGAACATCACTCAGAAGGCACTCAGAAGTATATCATGATGACAACACCTAGCAAGCAAAGTAAGAGTACCAAAATGATTCACATACATCATCTGAGATTAGTGTAATTTAATGACAATCCATTATCTTAGCATGCAAGTGATGAGCGGAAAATATTCAATATTTACCGCCCCTTTACTTAATATTTTGTTTTAGTTTCTCGGGTTTGATGAACGTTTTGATGTGTTTTAGTTTATATTTGCAGATAAAATAATATCGGATCTCAATGAAATCATTTAGGATGAAATATGGGTCAAATAAGGGCAATTATTGGACTTGATATTTTAATTTTGGAGATTGGAAACTTGAAAGGGCGTTTTTGACGAAGTGCAGTTTTGGAATTCCAGTTTTGCGCATCTGTCGTATTTTGGGCATAACTCTTTACTCCGATATCGGATTGAGCTGATTAAAGTTCCAGATTAAAGAAGACTCAAAGATCTACAGCTTTGAAAGACAAAATAATTTCAAATTCTGACGATTTCGTGCCCGAATTGATGAACCATCCAGAAGTGTGTTGTGTGTAATTATTAAAGTCACTTTCAATCATTTTTCAAAGCAAAAAATAAATTAATAATAAATAATTAAAAATTATCAAATCATCACCAAACATGATAAGAGATTAGTGGAGCAATTAATAAGGATTTGGTGGAGGCAATTAGTGGAGCCATTAATAATTGATTTGGTGGATGATTTGATGGAGGCAAAATTTTGCCTATAAATACCAAGCCATTTATTTGTAAAATTCATACTTTATTCTAAGAATTCCTTAAGAATACTAAGAAGATTGTATCTTGTTTGTTTATTTACAGCTTTCAGTAATTAAATTCCGCTTTCGCACTTTCTTTTCTTTAACTTTTCATTTTTTACTTTCCGCAATTTACTTTTACGCACAGTACTTTTCTTTCTTTAATTTTCAGTTTTAACTTTCAGTAATTTACTTTCAGCAATTTACTTTTCAGCAATTTACTTTTCAGCAATTTACTTTCAGCAATTTACTTTTTCAGCAATTTATTTTTCAAGCAATTTACTTTCAGCATTTACTTTCAGGAATTTACTTTCTCGCATTTAATTTTCAGTATTTAATTTAAGCATTTACTTTCAGCCATTTACTTTTCAGTATTAATTTTCAGTATTTTACTTTATGTCTTTTATTTTATTTAAGTTTTGTTTACTACCCGTTAAATATGTGTCGTAACTAAGCCAGTATCTGGGGTGTGTGAATGAAATCCAATATCACCGGTTATAAAGGGTTAGATTTATAGCTTGGGTAATATAAATATTTATTATTGAGTCTTAATCTTAATGTTTTTTCATTAAACTGGCCATTAATAAAATTGAACTGTGAAACTTAAAATGAACTAGACATAGGGATTTTAAGTTTAAGACCTTAGACTCAATAGTCCACGATCTTCCTTGAGGATAGATAACCCTTTAATAGATTTCCTTACAGGATAGACAATATACATGTCGGGCAGGGTAGCCATAATTGGAACTTAAACTTAATGAATCCAGGTAATTTGGTTGACATAGACATATGGTTCAATTGGGTTATACTGGGTATTTGCATCTGACCATCGACAGAGGCTTTCGCATAATTTAGTGTTCCAGGTTAGTAAACCGATTTATTACACAAACATGAAATAACCACTTCATCTTTTAAAAGATATTAGAAAGATTCACAAGGGACGTGTGGCTGTGCCCATCATCATCAAGGGACGTGACTTGGTGGTGTAGCGCTCAGGATTTGATCTTAAGGTCCTGTATTCAAATCTAGAAAGTGCGTTTTTTGTAAGAGTTTCGGATAGCTGGAGGTTTTACTTGTTGCGTTTAAGTCCGGAAAGGATGGATTAACAGTGGGATTTCCAACGATTTCTAAAAAAAAAAGTATAGAAGCTTCAAAATGCCCTCTTAGACCAACCCTTCTGTTCCTCGCCTTCCAATGGATTAGTCATAATTTGCTGCAAATTAGTAGCTTTTTGTTGACTCTTATTGGAGAAAATTAGGATTCTATTACACTTAGAAATAGAGTCGTCTTTCATATCATCATATATTATTTTAAGCATAAGTATAATTTCTTAACCTATGGGTTTTCAACCGTTTGATCACCTTTTAACAAGATCGAACGGTTGAGATTAAGAGCTTTTATAAAAATAATAAATATGTTCCTTTTTAACCGGTTTAACAATGCAATTTTGACTATTAAAATATGAAATATGCAATTTTTACAATTAAATAAATAACCAAACCAATAAATATAACATTTGCTAACATGAAACTTCTAATCATTAATATGTAACTTTAATCATTAACATGTAATTATCATAACTAATACATATGAAACCTTTTAAAATATAAACTTCTACCATTGAACATGCCACCTTACCCATAATACTGATAAATATGAAATTTTTGTTAATAAGAAATTTTCAACTATTAACATGCAATTTTGATAATTGAACTGCAATTAGCAAACATTAACATACAATTTTCTAATATTTTTTAAAATGCACTTGTAATTTTCTAATGTTTTGTAAAATAAATATGCAACTAATAACATTGAACACATAATTTTAATCATTAAAGATGCAATCAAAACCTATAAATATGGAACATTCTCGAATATGGAACTTCTAAGCAATGAGATGCAACTTTAACCATTAATATATAATTATTGAGCAATAACATGCAACCGAAATAATACTTTATAAACGAATATGCAACTTTAATCGTTATAGATGCAACAAACTAATAGATATGAAACCTTCCAAAATAAAAAATTCATAACCATTAACATGCAATGATCACAACCAATAAATACAAAACCTTCTAAAATTTGAAATTTTCTAACCATTGAGACATGTAACTTTAACCTTACGCATGCACAACTTACACATAAAATCTTTTGGAACATGAAATTCTAACCATTTACATAATAACATTAATTACCCACAACCAAAAAATATGAAACATTCTACAAACATGAAACTTATAACCATTAAACATGCAACTTTAATCATTAAACATAAACCTATATCAATAAATATGAAATATTCTAGAACATAAAACTTCTAACAATTAACATGCAGTATTGACCATCGACATACAATTATCACAACCAATATATGAAACTTTCTTGAACATGAAACTTATAACCATTAAGCATGTAACTTTAACTATTAAACATGCAACCAATACCAATAAATATGAAATTTATGCTAACATGAAATTTTCAACCATTAACATATTAGTTTAAACCATTGACATGCAATTATTGAATATAAACATGTAATATTAATGATTTGTAAGTCGAACAGCAATTAAAACCCTTGAATAAGGAATTAACCATTAAATATACAATCAATATCTCATAATATGAAACATTTGCTAATGTGAAATTTTCACAATTAATATACTACTTTGACAATTAAATCTATAATTTAATAATTTATTATTTATATTTTAATATTTTAATATTTTTTTTATTTTATTATTTAAGAGACAACGGCTTTGCAAACCGATTGTCCCTTTATTTTTAATTTTTGACCATTATTTAACTACCAATTGATAGCCAAACAAGACAAAAACAACAATTTAAAAGCCATTAGTAAGCCCAAGTATCTCATACCCAGGGGTATCGTAGTAGTGGCCTTGCTCTAAAGGTGCCAAAAGAAAACGGCTATCGTGAGAAATAGAATGTGGGATATTTATTGAATTTTTTTGGATCACTTGATTTAATCACAGTCCGGTTGTGAAAAAAATTGATGATAAGTAGCCATTTCTTAAACTGGAGAAATATAAAATATGTAGGACCTACTTGTCTATTAAATTGCAAAATAATAATAATAATAATAATAATAATAATAATAATAATATTAAAAATAAATTAATTAATAATTAATTAATTAAAAAAATGATCGGTCATATTATCCTAGTAGGTTGTCCTGATATTCATATATCGTCTCCAAGGGACATGAGTTGGTGGTGTCTGTAGGGTTCAGGATCTCATATCGAGGTCCTGGGTTCGAATCCAGAGAGTACGTTTCTTATAAGAGCTTGAAACAACCGGAGATTTTATCTAACTACTTAAACCGGAATAGATGGTTTGGCGACAAAGTTGCCAACTATTAAAAATATATATATATATATTATATATATATATATATATATATATATATATATATAATATTATATATATATATATATTGTGTTGATGGTGTTTTTTAGACACTATGATATTTAAGGATACGGCATGGGTAAAAAGGGTAATTCCCTTCTCGGTCGAAATCATTAATGCCGACCCCGAGCACATGAGGTTATTAAAGCCAACAGGTAGAGACCGAACACTTTATGATCGATAAACCGAGCACTTTAGTTCGGATGACCCCGGGCAATTATCAGATCGGCAGAATCATTCTCATTTCAAATGACTATCATGACCGACCTCATGAATGAGACCGACCAGATAGCGAGATATGCTCAGAAGATGACACCCTAATCTTGTGGATAAGATGACAAGTTATCCTATTTTCATGGGGAAAGCTGGTGAGTCAGAGTCCTAGTAGGATAAGAAAGTAATGTAGTTTGATATTAGGAATCCTTATGGGAAAATGAAATTGTTTTCAACTAGGAAATTCTTGTAGGAGAAGGAATATGATTTCTACACTATTATAAATAGAAGGGTAGAGTGTGCATAAGAATGGGACAAGTTGAGAGCATTGAGAGTTGATATCAGAGTCATCATCAGAATCATTACCATCAGACTTGTAAAAAACAAGACGCAGAGCTGAGAAGCGTGTTTTGAGTAATAAAAGCATCATCCTTTTTGTGCCCGTGGACGTAGGTCAGACCAAGATCCGCCGAACCACGTTAAACCTCTATGTCGATTGGCGTATTTATCTATCTTTTGCTAAGTTTGCTTTCGGTTCCCCATACCGAAAATAAATTTCACTATTGAGGGAGGATTGTCTCGGGAGTTAAAAAAACTCATATTGCCCTTGAGACCAAAATCCGCCGTTGTAATATTCATATATCATCTTAATATGATGAATTAATATACCCGGTCAACATAAATATTTCTATTTGAAATAGTTTCAACACTATCAATTTGTCCCAGGAATTGTGAAACTCACAATAGTGACTGTGCCACTTGAGCCCTTCTGGTATCATGAAAAAATAAATTATTTTCATAAATAATTAATTATTATTTGATTTGTCAAAAAATTGTTTCTTAATTTTAAAACTTCAATTAAACCCTAAATAATCTGATTTCCAATTTTATTTTTGTTATTATTTTCTTATTCACCACTTTAAACGATCTACCAAATTAAAGAGAAAATAAGTAAAGCTATATTATATGTTTATTTTAAAAATAAATAAATAAATAATAATATAAATTAGAAAAATTGATTCATTTATTCGTTTAATAAACAAATTATAAATGTATTGAATTAGTTTAAAATCTCTTTAATCAAATTACTAATTTACCATTTAAATTAAAAATATATATATATATATTATTAAGTAACAAAGTTACTTTGATAATTTGGAGTTTGTTGCAATGGATTTGTGATTTATAATAATTTTGAATATTGTTAGGATATGAATAGGATTCATTTATTAATGGATCGAATACAAATTTATCATATTTAAATTCAATTTACATAAAATCAATTCATTAATTCGTTGTTGCGACCACTAATGATTAAAACTCAGCCCTATTCTCGATTCCACCACTGCCCAAGAGCACAAAATTGAGTACAATAATAATAAGAGACTAAGAAAGTCAATACACATCACCTCAATCACTTTCTCATAAGATGCAATGTATGCAACCTTGTTCATTGTAAAAACAATGTTTCTTGCCAAAAATATTTCAGTGTCCTCCAAAATATTTGTCTGCTCAAAAGCGGACCACAAAAATAGCCATCATCTGCTTTTTTTTTTTTTTTTAGTTTCAGAAATATTTATATCGTTTGATATAAAATTTAATAAATTTATAAATTGATTTATATTCTCAATATAATATTCTCAATATAATATTTATAATCTAATTTATAATATCAATCCATTAATACTATCATTACAATGGAAATGCAGCAGGGCCGAGTTTTGTCGTTTGGGCCTGGCTGGACTGTGGAGCCGGAGGCTGAAGGGTTGATGAATGGTCCTCTTTCAAAGTTAAAAGGGGTACGACGGTCAATTCACAAGTCAACAACCTAATCTTTGTGGTGTCATTTTTTTCTCCATCCAAATTTGAATAATTGCTGCTTATCTTGCAATTATTTTCAGTCATGTTTGACTTGAGAATCAATAATGTTTTAAGATCAATGGTTTCGCTCATGGTTTCAATTCATTGTAGTTGTTTTTGTTAGTGTAATCGACGACCCACCAAACCCCGGTGTACGAATTGGAAAAATTTTCTTAGGTTTTGTTTTTAATCGGCCGGTGGGCGAAAATTTTTAAAAAAAACAAATTATATTTTTAATGTTATAATTTTTTGTCACAAATAAGAATAATAAAATCTCTAAAAAAAAAAACATAGGTTATTGAAAACACTTTTTTTTTATATAACCGGGGTGTTCGGACCAGTTTACGTGCACCTCGATTAATTTTCGAGACTTGTATTTCGTGTACTCAAATGTTTCCCAACACAAATTAGGATAAATCGTTGACTTTTTACATCAAGAGACATAATCCTAATGAAATACTTCTAGTGAGATTCAAACATTAAATCTAAGAGAAATCAAAATAAGTCCAAAGTCTTTAGCACAGACAATCTCTTTAGGTTTTTTTAAAACACTTGATAATAAATTTAGTGAATGGATTGTGGTTATAATGTTTTCAAATTCACTTAAAGTTTAACAAATGGGTTTTCAGAGTTTGGCAAGTCAAATGATTGAGAATTTTTATGTTATTTTTTTATTTTCTTTAAAGATCCGGAAGCCTATAACACACGTTAGATCAACGTACATGTATTAAATTAATTTAAACAATATGACTCATCGAATTATATTAACTTATTTTTCATCCAATAAAACCATGTTACCATATATATATATATATATATATATATATATATATATATATATATATATATATATATATATATATATATATTAAAATATACTAATTAAATTAAAGGACAATAACCGAGTCGTTTTTATTATTTAATTGATCACAATGGTAACATGTTTAAAATTCTTAACATGATCAAAGAACAAGTTAAATTTAAACAGAATCAAATTTGACACCACATAAACACAAAAATTATGAACATAAACCTCTACTAAATATTATGTCATCTAAAACCTCTAATTTGCAATAGATTAATTTGAAAGAATCTATAATTTTTGTTCCCTTTCCCCTTCTACTTGCAATCCTTGCTGCTTGTTTGTTTTCTCAACGGTCACGATTTAACCATCTTTACTAGTTCTTGACGTCACGTCACTTAGGAGCTTCCAATTGTCCAAATCTACTCCACGACCAATAAAATCAAAACGTAATTTTGACTAATTTTTTTGTATTTAATTCTCTAAAATCTGATTTATTAATTTATAAGGTATTTAAAGAAAGGGCAACATCTATTAATTAGGTGATGATAAACTATTTTTTTGTTATTAATATGATTCAATTAGCATTGGGACTAATAAAATATGATTGTCTATTTATAATTATTATTATAATTAAAAAAAATGTGATTGACATTGCAATTGAGTTATATGTGTGACAATGTGAGTGTGAATGTGAATGTGTGACTGTGATTGTGAGTGTGTTGTTGTGTCGTGACTCTGTGACTGTGAATGTGAATGTGATTATGTGATTGGGTTTGTGTGATCATGTAACTTTGATTGTGATTGTGACTGTGACTGTATGACTGTGACTATAACTATGACTATGTGATTGTGACTGTTGTGCCATATCAATTTTGGGGCTAATTTTGACCTTGTAAAATTCTTAATTTGAGAGAGATTTTTTGATGAAAGTTGCATATATGAATGTTAATTGTACGTAACATCTTACGGATTGTAATTTAGAGTCTGGATGAAGGATATGAATATTTGAAAAAAAAAAAAAATTATTTGGTAACTTATAAATTATAAGAGTCATTTTTTATCCTTTTTGATTGAAACATATAGTTCATGATGCTTGTTTTAAAGCTTATGATTTGTATATTAATAACATGTAATTTTTTTTCTTAAAACACTTAAAATTTTAGGAGATATTTAACTTTTAAATTTAAAGTTGGAAAAAATCCATTTTTTAAATCAACATTATTTTCTTTTCTTTTTTTTTTTTAGTTTTTTTTTTGGTAAATTTGTAATAACAATAGTTTACCATGTATATTTATTTATTTTTATAAGGGAGTTTGTTGGAGCGTTTTGTGAACGTTAACGCTAACGTTAAATCATTTCACCATATGCGTCGTTACGCTAGATTATACTCTCACAACATGAGATTATTTTTCTACGTTATCTTATATTCTAATTTTCATTTCACCGTTATAAACTAGTTTATACTCTCAATGTAATATTCTCTATCAAACTCAGCCTATATGTAGGTGGACTAAATAGGAAGAATTATTTATCTTTGTATTAAATTGGAAGAACCCTATGATTTTGACCTTCATAGGAATTCCTCTTTTTTTAATTATATATATTTTGAGTTTAGGTTTTCCAATTTAGTTGTGATATATGTTTTCTTCTATAGGGGCTTTTATTAAAAAACTTAATTAGAATATAAACTTTCCTATTTAACTCATATCAAAATTTAAAAATTTACATTTAGTCATATATATTAAAATTATCAAAATCGACAATAATTTAACAAAGAAAACAAAAACAAAAAAATAAAACACATAACGCACCCGTATGTATAGGTTGTGTATTATAAAATTAAAATTCTTTATCTTTTTCATTTTTAATTTAAAACATAAATATATCTCAAAATATAAAGTGCTTCATAAAAAAAATTACATATTGTCGATTTAGAAATCATAAGCTATAAAACAACTTTAAAATAAGACTCATTGTCGATATATTTCAATGATAAAAAATGATAAAAATGATCCTTATATATATAAGAGCATAATGAATTTTAACTAAAAATGATCCTTACATGGGTTATTAAAAACACTTGATAATAAAATTAGTGGATGGATTGTAGTTATAATGTTTTCAAATATTTTTGAATCATGTATGGAAAATAGTTTAATAATTAAATTATTATAGAGAATGAGCGATATATAAATAAAAATTAGTCAATAAGGAAAGAATATTGTTTTTAATATGAAATATTTAATTAATCATGATATAGATTCGAGGGGAAGCTATTAATTAAAAGATGCACTTAAATTAATAATAAATTAATATAGGGCCCACACTTTAGCTAAGTTGAGCACATCTTGAGATTTGAAACAAAAAAAATTATCCGGAATCCTAACTCAATTTTTTTAGTTTGGACAAAAAATCATTCGTATTTCATATAATTTTCGAGTCACAAATCTCGTATCAATTGTTATGGGGTCCTAAATTCCGATTAGAATTTGAGATTCCTTTTACCTTCATACCTCGCATATATTTCATGTATTTTTAGTTATAAATTATATTTTATAATAATTTTATATAAAAATATTTATATTTTATAATTTCATTCTTATATTTATTTTAATAAATTAATAATGATGCAAAAACATTAACTATCTTATTTTAAGGATAAATAAATAAAAACTGAAAATATTCCTTGGACTTTTGACCCTAAGAGGTTGGAATATTATGAAAACAGTAGGAATAAGTGGTAAATAGTATCAATATTAGAGGTGGAAAATAGCAATCTCCTATATATTGTTTAATAAATAATAGAAGCGCCACAAATGAAACAATGGTGCATTAAGTAGAAAAACATATAATTAATATATATATCCTTTAACTTTAACATGATGGAGTTTTGGAGTTAGACCCGGCTACCGGTCTGATTCGGTTCCGAACCGGAACCGAACCGTTCGGTTCCGGTTCCATTCGGTTTATTTTTAATTTATTTATTTTTTTAATTTTTTTTTCAATTTTATAATGATTTTTTAAAAAATATGAGATTAAAAAATTTATTTAAAATTAGGAATTTGAATTTAGATTACATTAAATTACAAATAAAATTATTATCAAAATAAAATTATTAAATTAAAGAACTTGAACTTAAATTTTTAGAAACTTAAGTTGGCTACGTTTTCTTCAGGGTGAGACGAATCAAAGCTAACGTAGTTCCATTACAATTTTAAGATAGTTCCTCATTTCAATTTATAATTATTTACTGATCAATCATCATTATAAGTGCTTGTTGATCCTTCAGCTATAGTTCCGCTTGCAGCTGCATTGTCGAACAAGTCTTCAAGGTCATCTGGGGCATCTTCTTGTTGTCTCGGATCAGCTCGGGTTCAATCATCCACACATGTTGTTGCTTCTAAAGTGCTTGGATGTAATGAAGACCGTCTCGCTTCCAATATATTGCCTCCCATGTTGAAGGCTTGCTCAACCGCAATAGTGGAAACAAGTGCTGCTAGCAACTCTTTAGCAATAATTGATAATACAAGATATACATTTTGATGTCGGTTCCACCATTCAAGGATTTGAAAATTTGTATTCACTAAACTTTCAGTAGGAAACTCGAAATTGATAGATAAATAATTATCTAATTCCGGGTTGTTAGTCGTGTTATCCTTATGTTTTTTATTTCGTTGTAGTAACCAACTATCACATACGCTAAGTCTTAATTGTATTACGGGTTCGCTACTACTAGATTGTCCTACTGATTGCAAGTTATATCTACTAACATAATCATTAAATAAATCATTTAAATCATTTTTTATTTTAGCTATTAGTCTTGTAATATCAATTTCATCAGCTATTTCTAAATATCCATAGTAAGCTTTTAAGGCACTATTCAAACCTTCTATTTTACATCTAGGATCAAAAACCGTGGCAATAAGATAAAGTAGTTGAATGTCTCTAAAATAATACAACCATTTTTGTTTCATAACAACAATAGCTTCAAGCAAAACAATATCATTAGGATCAGAACTATCAACATGCTCAAATAGAGTACCAACAATATTCAAACTTTCAACAAGAAATAAATGTGATGTAGGATAATAAACTCCGCTAAAAACATTTGTAGCATCATTAAAAAATTTTAAAATATCTAAAAAAATTTCACAAATATCACATTGATTAGGAAAAAGTGTGATATGTTGAATATTTTGAGATAAAAAAATTACATAATGCATCTTTATATGGGAAAGCTTGACATAAAAGAAAATAAGTTGAATTCCAACGTGTTGGAACATCTCGTGAAAATTTATCACTTTAATACCATTTAATTTACAAAACTTAGCTCATTCTCTCATAACTTGAGAATATGACCAAATACAATTAAGTGTAATCTTAATAGGTGACCGGTGCGTAATCACACGCGTATAACGCAAGCGCACGTATCGTTCAAGTAGTATAAAAAGTATCGATCCCACGATGACTTAATACCTAATCTATTAATTTTATGAGGTCAAATGATTACTAGTATCTAACAGATTGATTGATTGATTTGAAATGGTGATGATTAAAAACAAGTAAATAAAATTACACGAAAGTATGTTTAAGAAAATTCAATATTAGGAAACTATCTAGAGTTGTAAATCTTTCTAATATCTTTTAAAAGATTAAGTGATTATTTCATGTTTGTGTAATAAATCGATTTACTAACCTGGAACACTAAATTATGCGAAAGCCTCTGTCGATGGTCAGATGCAAATACCCAATATAACACAATTGAACCATATGTCTATGTCAGCCAAATTACATGGATTCATTAAGTTTAAGTTCCAATTATGGCTACCCCCGCCCGACATGTATATGTCTATCATGTAAGGAAATCTATTAAAGAGTTATCTATCCTCAAGGAAGATCGTGAGCTATTAAGTCTAAGGCTGAAACCTAAAATTTCCTTGTCAAGTTTATTTTAGATTTACCAGATCAATCTTATTAATGGCCAATTAATAAGACGCATTAAGCTTAAGACTTAATAAGTAAACCTTTAAATTATCCAAACTATAAAATAACCCCTTATAAACCGGTGATATTAGAATTCATCACAACCCCAGATAACTAATTTAGTTACGACACATAACTAGGGCTAGTAAAAACTTAAAAGTAAAAGACATAAAGTAAAAATGCTGAAAAGTAATTGCGGTAACGTAAAAGCTGAAAAGTAAATTACAATAAAATAAAATGCTACGGTAAAATGATCAATTTTTACTATTTACTATTTAGATATCTCCTTTAATATAATATATTAACTTGTGATTATTTTACCAACCAGCCATATAGGCGGTAACCTGATTAAGTCAAATTAAGTCCAACCAGCAATAAATGCGGAACCAAAATAAACCTGCCATATAGGCGGTAAGAAAATTTAATTACCAACCGACCAATCTGGCGGTATCCTTGCTTAGTCAAGTTTAAACCATATTAAATTGAATTACCAACCGACCAATATAGCGATATCCTTTTTAAGTCAAATTTTAAATAGTGAATATATTATATTTAAGGGAGATTAATCTAAATAGCAATAGTAAAAGAATTACATTTCACCCTAGTATGGGGAAGTTACCTCCTCATATTGAATAGTAAAAACTGTAAAAGTAAAAAAAAAAAGTAAATTACTATTATTACAGAACGTAATTAAAATTAATTACAAAACTAAAATTAAAAGAAACTAGATAGAAAACTCTCTATTTACATCAGAGAATTCAGAGAGGAAGGTACATCTACAACTGAAACATCGAGCTGAATTTATAGGCCTCGGTAGGCTATGGGCGTCGCGACGCGCAAGGCTTTGCGCGTCACGACGCGACACGTGGCGGCTTCTGGTTCGTCGGCTTCAGATTCTTATCTGACACGTGGCGATTCGGATAAAGAGATAAGGTGACACGTGGCAAGGCGGCTGGCAACTCAATGATTATGCTGACGTGGCGATGACGTGGCGAAAGTGGCTGTCGGCACCATAGAATGATGACACGTGGCACGCTGTGATTGGATGATGATGACGTGGCGGTGATGTGGCACATTGACTCGGTCAACAGCTGATGTGGATGATGACGTGGCTGACACGTGGCGATGGTGATTGTCGGCACTGTAGGATGATGACATGTGGCACGGCGCACGTTAGTGGATGGCTGTGATGTTGACACGTGGCAGACGCACGTTAGCAAGTCAAACTTTTCAGATTCTGACACGTGTCCCCCGGCGCACGTTAGCAAGTCTTGGTGCATGTTACCAAAATGCCCTTTTGTCCAATTTTCACTGTTTTGGCTCCAAATCACCTTCAGAGAGTCCTGAAACTTTATTTATCTACAAAATAACACAAAACACATTAAAATATTCACAAAACTCAAGAAACTATACAAAATATTAAGTTAAATGAGTAGGAAATAGTGATATAATTACCCCTCATCACACCCCCAAACCTAACATTTTGCTAGTCCTCGAGCAAAACATAGAATAAAATAAAATAAACATCTTTAAAATAAAATTTAACTAAGCCACTTTCGTAGGGATCACAGTTGCATTTAGCGTATGCAACAAGCCTTTAAACCCCCAGGTGTCCCTAGTGGATGAGTTGTAGTCTCGTGAAAGTTTACATCAATGATACCCACAAACATTTTACAAAAGTAAAAAGGTAGTGAAACTAATGCATACAAAAGCAAAAAGACAAGCGAAAAGAGAATAAAGAAGTTAGTGACTAATCAGGTGAAATTTATACTCCAAGTCACTAGTTGTTTTCTTTCTTTCTAAATTACCGAATAAGTAAATTCTTCGGTTATATTTACCATTCTCCATATGCACAGCCGATAAAATATTAAACAACTCATTTTTCCCACAATAGTCACAAGTGCAATTGATAATAGAGTAATATTTTTGTCCTAAAGTTTTATCAGAATTCACACCTTTTGTAGCAATGGAATAATTTTTTTGATTTTTTTGATTTTTTCTTTGATTTTTTATTTATTTATTTATATACAATACCTTCCGTCTATGTAGCGAGTGTTGGGTCGGTGGCTCCTAAACCAGTTGGCTTTAGGGCACCAGGTGTTAAGACACCCCTACGGACTTAATTACTCAGACTTCAGATATATATATATTTTTGCAGCATCCTTGATCCATGTAGCGAGCTTTGGGCCAGTGACTCCCAAACCAGTTGGCTTTAGGGCACTAGGTGTTAAAACACCCTTACAAACAACTCGGATCTCAGACGTTTTTTTTTACTCCATCACTTTTTGAGATGCTTCCTCCAATTAAACTAGAGCACTGAATATTATAAACTTTTCAATTACAGCTCATGTCCGTATGTTGTCATGCATGTTGATAATATCTGCTAACTGAGCATATGAAGATCCATTTTAGTCAGTATTATGGAGAATTCACAAATTAAATAATTCAAAATGAAATAAACAAAAATTAACTTGTTCCGAATTAGGTTTGAGATACTTCTCAGGAGTGGAAACTCATTACTCAGATATCTCTTACCAATTTCACCTTTTTAGTCAAAATAAAAACACAAAAACGCAAAATATTTTTGTAATTTTTTGAAAAATTTTCATTTTTTTTTTTGTATTTTTCGAAAAAATTTGGACTAAAAATAAAAACAACACACCATTAAAAACAAGATACTAATCAACTAATTCTCTCCCCCAAACCTAAATGAGACATTGTCCCCAATGTCTTAAACAATAGAAGAAGAGTTTAGAAGATAGTACCTGGTTAGCTGAAATTCTACACGAAAAGTTAAAGGTTAAGATCCAGATTAATCCGACGCCTCTTACCACGATCGTCCTCGGACCAATTTATCTTTGAAATGATATGGTCAATTTGTGGTTCATAGGCTAAGATTTGGTCAATTAGATCCAGAGAAGTTCTGGCAGTAAAGAGGAGTTCTTTTAAAGGTTTTGACACAAACCCATTTTTCCGAGCATCATCAAGAAACACACAAAGAAAATCATAAAATCCTTCAACGTTATACAATCCAAGCGGTTTCTAGTGTATGTTTAGGTTCGTCCAAGATAACACTGTAAAAATTTCCTCCAATGTACCCAAGACACATGGCAAAGCAATAAAAGCATCAGCACAGTTAATCATTTCTACCAGTCGTTCATACATACATGGCACGATTAACTCTTCTCCGTTTGATGGTTCAATAAGATTTTCCTCTGTCAAGGGTTTTGGGATGATTCCCAAAATGTTACCGCCTCCTTCCTGTACAACCTTTGAAACGATCCCCATAAGTCCAAGATTGCCTCCGCCATATACTAAGTGCATATTCCTTGCAGTTAAGACTCGACCCAATTCATGTGCTGCTTCTACGTATTGTGGCTTAACACCAACACTAGTACCGCAAAACACACAGATGTTTTCAACTCGTCTTCTTGAATTGGCTTCCAAGTTTTACTCTGGATGTCTTCAAAAGTGCAATGATGAGTTGAATTTATAACACCTGAAAATGGTGAGTAAAATAATAGCACTAGTACCTGCCAAATGATAATTATTAGTTAACAGTAAAATAAATCGTGATAGTCAAAAAGGTTTGGATCCTGTCGGAGGGAGAAAATAAAAGAAAACAACAAAACAAATTACAATTATTAGGAAAAGACAAAGAGATATAATATGTACAAGAAAAGTAGCGGCTTGATTGACGTCTATGCGTCAGGGACAAGCTTCCCATCCAATTTTCTTATAAATTGGCAAATATGGTCTTTTTGAGTCAGATTCCCGAGAATTAATTGTTGTCTTTCTCTTAGAAATTGTGTATGTAATTTGCGAATGGCTATATGAACATATCCACTGGGATGTGTCTCAAGAGTTGAAGATATATTATCTACAGACTCCTTACTCAAGCAATCCCTAATGAATTTAATTTTGTCTTCGCGATTATCAGACACCATTCCTAAAGAACGACAATGAGTATTGCAATTCCAGCGTGCACATTATAAAAAAACACTCATTTGCTTAGCTCTACGTTTCTTTGCATAGGTGTTTCTTCCAAAACCAGACAGATGTGAAATAAAAGAGTCAGAAGACTCACATGCCAATCGGACCCGTGCTTCAATTACCCAACGAATGTCAGTAGGAATATCATGTATTGTTAGTAGTCTCATTCGTTCCAAGCGAGCTTTGTAAACTTTCATCAGAGATTTTTGAGGGAGAGAAGGAAATTGCTTGTGAAGATTTGCGAGAGCTTCTTCCATCGTGAAATGACTTTACCTGCAAAAATTAAACACACAAAAATAAAATACACCAGATCATAATATATACACAAATTGCATGGGTTGCCTCCCTGCGAACGCTAAGTTTAACGTCGTCAGCTAGACGTGACTTCTCGAACGTTAGGCTGGATCTGAAAGTGTGACACTTTCTTTTTTTCGCTCAAATGATTCTCCCCAGTAGTGCTTAACACGGTTGTTTTTAACCTTGAATGTTTTGTTAGAGTCGGGATCATATATCTCAACGGATCTGTCTGGTAAAACCTTGGTGATCACAAATGGACCTGACCACCGTGATTTTGGCTTCCATGGGAAGAATTTCACCCTTGATTTGTTTAACAGTACATTATGCCCTGGTTCCAGTTGTATGCACACTAACTTCTCATCATGTCTTTTTTGGCATTTTCTTTGTATAATTTAGCATTCTCGAAAGGCTGATTGTGAAATTCCTCCAATTCGTTGAGCTGGTGGAACTTTTTCTCTTCTGTTGCTTGTAGTGCAAGAATTGGCTTTTTCAGAGCAAAAGACGTTTTATCTTCAGGCTCCACAGACAATTGACATGTTTTAAGTTTGTCAGTAGAATTTTGCATTGCATTGGAGTTCTGAATGGTATTGTGTATCACATCAAGTCTGAAACATTCCTCCTTCTTTTCATCATCTGGGAAATTCATGGCCTTGAAAATATTGAATGTTACTTCTTGGTCATGTACCCTCATGGTTAATTCTCCTTTCTGTACATCAATAATGGTTCGACATGTAGCCAAGAACGGTCTCCCAAGGATGATTGGCACGTCTGCGTCTTCCTCCATATCAAGGACAATAAAATATGCTGGGAAAATGAATTTGTCAACTTTGACCATCAAATCTTCAACTACGCCTCTTGGAAATACGAGCGTTCTATCAGCAAGTTGTAGAGAGACTGAAGTTGGCATTGTTTCTCCAATCTGTAGTTTCCTGAAAATAGAAAAAGGCATCAAGTTAACACTCGCACCTAAATCACATAAAACCCTACCAAAGTTATGTTCTCCTATGATGCAAGGAATGATGAAACTGCCAGGATCTTTCAACTTTGGGGGAAGCTTCCTCTGAATGATGGCACTGCACTCTTCTGTCAATGTTATTGTCTCGTAATCTCCCAATCTCTGTTTTCGTGAAAGAATGTCTTTCATGAATTTGACATAGCTGGGCATTTGTTCCAAGGCTTCTGCAAATGGAATGTTGATGTGCAACTTTTTGAACACCTCTAGGAAACGAGCAAACTGCTTGTCCAGTTTGTTTTTCTGAAGACGCTGAGGAAAATGTGGAGGTGGAGTGATTTGTTCTTTTTCCTTTGCTTCTTTTTCCTCCATCTGTTGCTTTGTTTCTTTTGGAATATCTTCAATTGTTGCATTGATTCCAACATCTTTGTTGATTTCAGTACCACTTTTTAACATGATGGCATGTCATTGCTCATTTCCCGTGTTCCTTGGATTTGGCTCTATGTTGCTAGGAATGGTACCTGACGGTCTATAACTCTGAGCATTGGCCAGTTGTCCCATTTGATTTTCCAGTGCTTTAATAGAGGCTGAATGGCTTTGATTCAATGCTACTTGATTTTAAACCATAGCTGCTAAAGCATCGTATTTTGCTTCTTGCTTCTTCAACTGGGCCAACACTTCTATTATTCTTGGTTCTTTTTCATGCTCCTGGCCTTTGTTCTGTTGTTGGAATCCCGGTGGTGGATTATTCTTTTGCCCTGAATTGTTGCTCCATGAAAAATTCGGATGATTCCTCCACCATGGGTTGTAGGTGTTGGAATATAGATTGTTCCTCTGTCTGTCGAAATTGTTGACATAATTCACCGTTTCTTCAAGTTGGTTTGGTTCTGGTGCTCCTCCATATGGTGAACTTGTGGATCCACCATTAACTTTCATGTTAAGAGTTTCCAGATTTTTACAAATCACATCCAGCTTGGAATTCAGTGCTGTGTTGGCTCCAACTTCATAAATTCCTGTAATTCTTTGGATCATGCTCCTTTCTGTTGGCCATAAAGAATTTTTGTTGGCCATTTCTTCAATTAAGTCTCAGGCCTGATCTTCTCCTTTTGCCATCAAAGCTCCTCCAGCATCAGCATCAATTGTGGTTCTCATTATTACAGAAAGTCCATTATAGAAGGTTTGGACTTGTAGCCACTTTGCGATCTCATGATGAGGGCATTTTCGGAGTAAATCTTTGAATCTTTCCCAAGCTTCGCAAAGGGATTATGATTCTTGTTGCACGAAGGATGTGATGTCATTCCTCAACTTTGCAGTTCTGGCTGGTGGAAAGTACTTTGCAAGGAATTTGGTGGCTAAAGTGTTTCAAGTTGTGATGGAACCTGCTGGTAACGAATGTAGCCAAGCTTTAGCTCTGTCTTTCAGGGAATATGGAAAAACCCGCAGTCTCATTGCTTCTTCAGCTGCTCGGTTGTAATTGAAAGTACCGTAAACTTCCAGAAAGTTACTGATGTGGGCATTAGGATCTTCAGTTGTATTTCCCTCAAACTTTACTGACTGCTGAATCATCTGGATGCATGTTTTGATGTCACCCGCATTTGCTGGTAAGGAGGAAGTACAATACAAGAAACGAGTCCGTCAACCATCGGAATGGTTCTGTCTCGAATGGGAATCGGTGGTGCAACGTTCAAAGGTTCAGGTTCCATGTTAATGATTGCTTCTTGGCCTTCTCGCCTTTCTCTTCTCAACTGTCTGATGGTTCTTTCAATTTCTGGGTCAAGCGGTCGGAGTTCAAAGCTTCTGGTTCGTCTCATGTAGTTTCTGAGAACCTGAAACACAAGAAAACAAAAACAATAAGTAAAAAGAAAATTAGATACAAGTAACGTATCTAACCCCTAAACTAATAGTAAAAGATAAATAAGTCATCGGAAACGGCGCCAAAAACTTGACCGGTGCGTAATCACACGCGTATAACGCAAGCGCACATATCGTTCAAGTAGTATAAAAAGTATCGATCCCACGAGGACTTAATACCTAATCTATTAATTTTATGAGGTCAAATGATTACTAGTATCTAACAGATTGGTTGATTGATTTGAAATGGTGATGATTAAAAACAAGTAAATAAAATTGCACGAAAGTAGGTTTAAGAAAATTCAATATTAGGAAACTATCTAGGGTTGTGAATCTTTCTAATATCTTTTAAAAGATGAAGTGGTTATTATATGTTTGTGTAATAAATCGGTTTACTAACCTGGAACACTAAATTATGTGAAAGCCTATGTCGATGGTCAGATGCAAATACCCAGTATAACCTAATTGAACCATATGTCTATGTCAACCAAATTACCTGGATTCATTAAGTTTAAGTTCCAATTATGGCTACCCCCGCCCGACATGTATATGTCTATCCTGTAAGGAAATATATTAAAGGGTTATCTATCCTCAAGGAAGATCGTAAGCTATTAAGTCTAAGGCTGAAACCTAAAATTATTTTTTCAAGTTTATTTTAGATTTACCAGATCAATCTTATTAATGGCCAATTAACAAGACGCATTAAGCTTAAGACTTAATAAGTAAACCTTTAAATTACCCAAACTATAAAAATAACATCTTATAAACCGGTGATATTAGAATTCATCACAACCCCAGATAACTAATTAGTTACGACACATAACTAGGGCTAGTAAAAACTTAAAAGTAAAAGACATAAAGTAAAATACTGAAAAGTAATTGCGGTAACGTAAAAACTGAAAAGTAAATTACAATAAAATAAAATGCTAAGGTAAAAGGATCAACTTTTACTATTTACTATTTAGATATCTCCCTTAATATAATATATTAACTTGTGATTATTTTACCAACCAGCCATATAGGCGGTAACCTGATTAAGTCAAATTAAGTCCAACCAGCAATAAAGGCGGTAAGAAAATTTAATTACCAACCGACCAATCTGGCGATATCCTTACTTAGTCAAGTTTAAACCATATTAAATTGAATTACCAACCGACCAATATAGCGGTATCATTTTTAAGTCAAATTTTAAATAGTGAATATATTATATTTAAGGGAGATTAATCTAAATAACAATAGTAAAAGAATTACCTTTCACCCTAGCAGGGGGAAGTTACCTCCTCATGTTGAATAGTAAAAACTGTAAAAGTAAAAAAAAACTAAATTACTATTATTACAGAACGTAATTAAAATTAATTACAAAACTAAAATTTAAAAGAAACTAGATAGAAAACTCTCTATTTACATCAGAGAATTCGGAGAGGAAGGTACATCTACAACTGAAACATCGAGCTGAATTTATAGGCCTCGGTAAGCTATGGGCGTCGCGACGCGCAAGGCTTTGCGCGTCGCGACGCGACACGTGGCAGCTTCTGGTTCGTCGGCTTCAGATTCTTATCTGACACGTGGCGATTCGGATAAAGAGATAAGGTGACACATGGCAAGGCGGCTGGCAACTCAATGATTATGCTTACGTGGCGCTAACGTGGCGAAAGTGGCTGTCGGCACCATAGAATGATGACACGTGGCACGCTGTGATTGGCTGATGATGACGTGGCGGTGATGTGGCACATTGACTCGGTCAACAGCTGATGTGGACGATGACGTGGCTGAAATATGGAGTGACACGTGGCGACATGTGGCGATGGTGATTGTCGGCACGGCGCACGTTAGCGGATGGATGTGATGTTGACACGTGGCACGCGCACGTTAGCAAGTCAAACTTTTCAGATTCTGAAACGTGTCCCCCGGCGCACGTTAGCAAGTCTTGGTGCATGTTAGGCGTCGCGACGCGCAAGGCTTTGCACGTCGCGACACGCCAAATGACCAAAATGCCCTTTTGTCCAATTTTCACTGTTTTGGCTCCAAATCACCTCCAGAGAGTCCTGAAACTTTATTTATCTACAAAATAACACAAAACACATCAAAATATTCACAAAACTCAAGAAAATATATAAAATATTAAGTTAAATGAGTGGGAAATATTGATATAATTATCACTCATCAATATGATTAATGAAAGGTGCTAAACAAGTCAGATCATCTTGAACACATAAATTAAAGACATGACATGTGCAACGAACATGAAAAAATCGACTCCCCAAAATTGGTTGGCATATTTCTATTAAATATTTAATTGATGCAGTATTTGCAGATACATTATCAAAATCAATTGTTAAAATTTTACCTAACAAACCATATTCATCAAAAAATACTTTCATCATTCTATAAATATTTTGTGCAGTATGTTATTCATCAAAAACTCTAAATGCAATAAGTCATTTTTGCATGTTCCATGATGCATCAATCCAATGACAAGTCACACCCATGTATGAGTGTGTTCGCCAATGGTCACTCCAAATATCAGAACAAATAGAAAGACGACCTTTAATATCTTTAAATGTTTCATTTAAAATAATTTTACAATCTTTATATAATTTAAAAATGTGATGTTTTGTTGTATTTCTAGTCATTCTACAAGCAACGTGATTTAAAACATTATGAAAGTAATTAGTAAAAGTAATTTTTTCACCAAAACTTAAAGAAATATGTGCATATAAGTTAATTTAGCAAATTCTTCTCTATTTTAGCATCAAAATATTTAAATAAATTTAAAGAACTCGTACCTCTACTAGATGATGTGTACCTGACCATTTGAGTTTGCGTTGTATTAAATCCAATTTCAGCAGTATGATATCTTTCCAAGTGCTATTGTCATATCCACCAGTAAATTTGTAAGAAACCCCACAATAATTGCATATTGCTCTTGGACCTTCATTTTCAGTATCGACTAAATGAAAATGAATTTTGAAAATATCGGAGAAATTAGACTTAACTTCTCTTCTCCGTGTACCGATACTAGGGCCGCTTTCTTGGGTTGTCACATTTGACATGATGTTCTTAGATGAGCTTGCCATTTTTTGTTAAAGAAATTTTAAATAATAAGAGAATTGAGAATGAGAAATTGTATATGAGAGAATTGAGAATGAGAGAATTGTAGAATTGAGAATTTATGTGTTGAAAAAAAATGAAAAATGACCTATATTTATATATTTTGTGATACCTAAAATGCCCATAAAATTAACCGTTTTATTAATGTTATTAAGGGTAATTTAGTAATTTGTTTTTTTGGAAAATATGGCCCAACGGCTACTAGTCGTTGGGAGCCCTACGGTTCCAACCGCAATCGTTTGGTTCCGGTTGGAATCGTAGAACCGCTGGAACCGAACGGTTCTAACGGTTCGGTCATGGGTGAACCCTAACCGAACTGAAATATTACGGTTCGAAACCGAAACCGTGGCTGGGTCTAGTTGGAGTATTATGAAAACAGTAGGATAAGTGATAAATGGTGTAAACATTAGGAAGAAAGTAACAATTTCATGTATATTTTTTTAATAAATAATAGAAACGTCAAAAATGAAACAATAATCATTTGTGATGTATTAAGTAGAAAAATATGTAACTTTTATTAATTTTTTTTAAAAACAAAAAACTCACCCACCCATAATCTTCATAAAAATTCTAATTCACACTTTCAAATTTATTTTGAGAACATAGGACCAATGGACTACTGACCTAGTAAAATATAAATATTTAATAAAACTTATTAAAAGTAGGTCTTAATTTTTTTTTTTTTTAAATAAGAATGATTTTTAGGTATTAAGTAGTATGTATTAATAAAATCTTAAAGGGGTTTATATTAAAATGTGGGGGTCTTAAGTAATTACCTCATTTGCCTAATCATAGAGTCACTGTTTTTAACATGACTAATTTTTGCAACGCAAGTTCTTGTAGACCCGGCCACTGGTTCGGTTCAGTTTCGAATCGGAATTGAACCGAAGGGTTCTCAGTTCCATAAGATTGTGGAACCGAAATGATCCGAAATCAAACCGGATGATTCCGGTTTGATTATGTTTTTTTTTCAAAAAAAATTATTTTAAAAAATTGAAATTATTTTCAAAAAAAAAAATAGAAATGATATATTATTAATATTACCAAATACAAATAATGAAAAAAATTATTTATTTTAATTATTAAAAGAACTTGAACTTAAATTTATAAAAACTTAAGATGTATACGTATCATCTTAAAGTGAGAGAAATCAAAGCTCACATAGTTCCATTATATTTTTTTTAGATAATTAACCACATTACAATTATTTACTCATCATCATTATCTGTTCATATTGTTGATTTTTCATCTCTCATTCCGCTTGCATATGCATTATTGAACAAGTCTTCAAAATCATCATGGGGCACCTTCTTATTGCCTTAGATCAGACCGAGTCCAATTATCGACATATGTTGTTGCTTCTAAGGTGCTTGGATGTAATGAAGACCGTCTCGCTTCCAAAATATTACCTCCTAAGCTGAAGGCTTGTTCAAGCACAACGATTGAAACA
This sequence comes from Zanthoxylum bungeanum, assembly GCA_019454045.1. Taxonomy (NCBI): domain Eukaryota; kingdom Viridiplantae; phylum Streptophyta; class Magnoliopsida; order Sapindales; family Rutaceae; genus Zanthoxylum; species Zanthoxylum bungeanum. Next base: position 2,194 of record SKCR01030390.1, on the reverse strand, counting down.
TGTGTTGTCAACACCTCCTTAGTAATAATCGATAAAACATGATAGACATTTTGATATCGGTTCCACCAGTCAAGTACTTAAAAAATTCTACCCACAACACTTTCAACATGAAAACTCGGAAATTTATTGATAAATAATTACCTACAACATTTTTGTTTTCTATTTCGTTGTAGTAACCAATGATCACATATGCTAAGTCTTGAATATTGTACGGGTTTGCTACTAGATTGTCATAGTGATTGCAAGTTATATCACTGACATGATCATTAAATAACTCTATTGAATCATTTCTTACTCCATTTATTATTTTTCTAACATTGATTTCATCATCTATTCTTAAATCTAGAATAAAGAATTATAACAATAAAATATAATAATGAAATGTCTTTAAAATAAATCAACTATTTTCTCTTCATTACAGTAATAGCTTCAAATAAAACAATATCATTAACATTTGAACTTTCAATATGTTCTTGTAGAGTATCAATAATATTCAAACATTCAACAAGAAATAAAATTTATTGTTGGATAAAAAACAGCACTAAAAATATTTGTTGTATCATTAAAATTCTTTCACAAATATTTCATTGATTAGGAAAAAGTGTTATATGTTGAACATGTTGGGAAAAAACTATATAATACATCTTTATATTGAAAAACTTGAATGAAAAGAAAATAAGTTGAATTCCAACGAATTGTAACATCAAGTGAAAATTTTATTGGCTTAACACCATTTAATTTTATCGGAAGGAACTAGTTCCAGTTCCAATTCCCGAATCGGAATTGAAAAAATCAAAATCAAAGTAACAGTTCGTTTCAATTCGGTTTCGGTTCCAATCCGAAACTGCAGCCGGGTCTCTTATATAAGCATATTGTTATTTTTACGGTCCTTTTATATCATAAAACAGAACTATAAATTGTTTTCAAGGTTACATTTTTTATTCTTAACTTCTGTATTCCATGTCCCATGATTGCCGCCTTGGTAAATATGCTTTTCACTTGAGTCAACTACACAGTTCTAAATTCCAATGAAACTGGAAGTTTGGATTTAAAATATGGCAGTTTATTTTACAATCGTCATATGGAATAAAATTGAAACTCTAATATTAAGACCCCTAACATTATTTATAGATTATTGGACACCTTTTCTTTTCCTTTTTTTGTTTCTTTTATTTTAATTAATATGAAACTCGTTTTTTTGTATTGGTTGAGTAAATATTTAACTGTAATTCAATATTATGTATATTATGAGATCATAATTAAATTATAATTTTAAATTAAATTTTAATTTAATTAAATAACTTTTTATATACATCATTTTTCTGAATTGATTTAAAATTATAATTATGTAATCGTGATAAAGTATAGTATGTCTATCACGACTCATTAAGTTTATATTATTTTTTTTAATTAAATATGTTTTGAGTTCAATTTTATAATAATTTAATATATTTTCTTATTTTATCATATATATATATATTAAAAATATTAAAAATCTCGTCACTAAATCATCAAAATTCTTATAAAAAAAATATACTACTGGACTCGACCGAGTTTTATAACTATACATATAGGGAATATAGCAGCCTCCTTGCCAATCAGCGTCAGCATCAGCATCAGCATCAGCGTCTTGCGTCTTCACTCAGTAATTAACAATTTAACATTGAAAATGACAAAACCTTCACATAAGAAGGCAACAAACTAAACATAACTCTCCAGTCTCCATGCAATTCTCAAAATCAAAGACAATTACCAAATTCCATTTTGTATCAAACTCCTCTTCATTTAACTTTTCTCTTTAACTAACAACTTAGCCATTACCATCAAACAGCCATGGCGGTAACAGACTTTTTCGCCGGCGAGATCGCCGCCGAGCTCTTAAAGATGCTAATTTCAATAACTCGGCGATCTTGTCTCTGTAAATCCAGTGCAGTGCAGCTCAGAAAAACCATAGAAGAACTTCTCCCCATTATTCAAGAAATCAAGTACTCCGGCGTTGAGCTTCCGGCCGTACGCCAGTCTCACCTCGACCGTTTGTCAGAGACTCTCAAAGACGGCATAGAATTATCGAACAAGGTTCTTGCTTCAGCGCGTTGGAACGTGTACAAGAACTTACAGTTAGCGAGAAAGATGGAGAAGTTGGAGAAGAAAGTTTCAATATTCTTGAACGGTCCCATGCAAGCTCATGTATTAG
>SKCR01030389.1:0-31720 GCA_019454045.1 Zanthoxylum bungeanum | reverse complement strand
GTCGCATTTAATTATTTCGACGCTACAAGTGGTTTTCGTCGACATTTTATCGTCCATTTTTTGAGTCTAATTTTTTCGACGCTAAATATCATTTGCGTCGAAATCGTCACTTATGGCGTCGAAACAATTCGACGCTAAATGGTCTAATTCTTGTAGTGACATGAGCCACCAAAACAAAAATAAAAAGGTGTCGGTGGTTATTTTATTTTTTTATTACCATTAAGTTTTGTCGTTTTTTTTCTTATTGCGTCAGTGTTTATTTTCTTTTTTGTGTTCTTTTTTTTTTCTTTCTTTTTTTTATGATTTTTGTTTTTCTTTCAGTCATTTTTTATATTAAGTTTTTTTCTTTCGTCAGTTAGTTGCTAAGTTTTCGTCACTTTCTTGCATATATATGAGTCGATCACAGGGCAAATAATACTACTTCTCTATTGCCAAGTTTCATGCAATAACAAAAATAAGGAAAAGAAAGACAACTCAACTTTGGTCAGAGGTAAAGTTATTTGGGGATTAAAGTTTGACCTTAAAGATTCGAGGATGAATCTTCTTACAGAATGAGGGAATGATATGATACATGAAGCATTAAGAAAACAATCCTCGAAGCATGGATCCACGCATTCAAGATATACAAGTGAAGGCCTCCCATAGGGGGTTAATGTTAGTGTTTATTTTAGAGTGGGCTGACTGTTAGGGGCTCTAGGTTTTAATGTTGGGGTAGGCCAAATGATAGGAGCCCAAGATTTTATTTGTAATGAGGATTATTACCTAGGGTTATTTTTGGTTTTATATATATATTAAAATTAGGGTTTCCATTGTATTATTTAAGCAAGTCTGTCATTAATAAAATGGATGAATGTTTTAACCTTAAAAATTAATATTGTCGTTAGACACATTGATGGTAAGGTCGTGGATGGCTAACTATGGAAGAATGGATTCTCTTCAGAACTTATCAAATGAGGTTACAGTCCTTTGTGGCGTTTCAAGCAATTAGGGGTTTGTGAGGCTTTGATCTTCATGGGTTTCTAATCTTCAATCTTTGTTCTGCTTGTTAATGTTCCTAGAACATGCCAAGGATCTCTAAGAGTGATTCGTGTGTGAATATTCAAAGAAGTTGCGGAAAATTACTTACAATGAGTGGATGAGTTTCAAAACTTTCCATGGATGTAGGTGGAAGCTCCAAGCTTTCTTTGTGTTCCAAACTCATGGGTGAGTTTCCCTATCACACTTCACTTGACTCTCTATGTGCTAGCAAAGTTCAAATTTTGCAACAAAATTTCTAAACAAGAAGAAGAAGCTCACGGCTCCTAAGGAGAGAGGAAGAGGAAGAGGAAGAGGAATAGTAATTTTGTTTTCCAAAAAAATTACACTTATGTTGACTCCTAAGTTGGTTAAGTGTGTAGTTGTGTGAAGTAAATGCCTTATTTACTTTTCAACTACTTACATCACAAATAGTGACAAGTTGATGTAAGTCATGGGTCCCACCCATTTAAATTCCAAATTTAGTTGACACCCAACACGACTTTGGGCCCCGGTTTCGTTTAATCCAATTAAACGAATTTTCCATCGCGACGTAATTAAATCCAATTAATTAAATAATAATGCCTCGCAAAATTATTACGGAAGTCGCTTACGAATTAATTCCAAATTAATTCATTCGCTTGAATTAAAATTCAATTTAATTCCGTATTGAAATTCGATTTCATTAATATATCCAATATATTATTTTAGCCCAAATAAATAAATTAAATAGAAAAATCTAATTTAACTATTAAATTTATTTTTACAAATTAATTCCAAATTAATCGCGTTCTCTCTTCTTCACGAATTAATCCCAGATTAATTCATGACGTAATTAATCCCATATTAATTTCCTCTCTGTTAATTAATCCTAGATTAATATTTTATTCGAGTCAAATCTCATCGGTGAATCTTTGGTAAGCGACCCAAGAGATCCCTGGATTTGTTGGCAGTAAATACGGTCATCGGACTATCCGAACACGTGCGTACCCGGTATCACGTTCTTACCGATTTAGAAGACATGGTTGGCTTCTAGCAAAGCACCGTATCTACCCAATTCTCCAGAAATATTCTTTAAAGGAATACATAATCTATATCAGGCGTAGTATACAGTGTATTGCGTATTACGATCCAGTATCGGATGTCACATGCTAGGCCTGGGGCTGGAATTGTGTCTGCCCCATACGAAGCATATATCAGATCACTGGCAACTAGTCTCTATAATCAGATAAATCATGACCTAGTCATATTATCCCAATGACTGCAGTACTTAAGAGTACCAATTCCGTATCCCTGCGTGATCATCATCTCCATATGACTGAAGTGATACTTCCATCTTGACATCACACCTAATACACTACGATTTTCATTATACCCAGAAGAGGCGTACACAGAACCTGTTAAAGCCCTGGACGACCAAAACCAAAGTATACCGATTGTCGCAAGTATTAGCGATGCAAGTCTCAGGTTAAGACCAAATACACATACCCTGATTCGGATTCCTATGGACACATAGTCATACTACCAATGGGATTCTGAGGGGTCTATCCAGAGCGAAGCTGTTCCGTACCATCGGTAAACAGAACCTCATATCACACTTGCATAAGTATCATATACTTAAATATATGAGAACTATGCCATTAAGCTTCCATAATGCGCACAAGTGTAATACTAGCCTATTCCGCATTGTCGATGTCTAGTCTCGATAATACTACGACTAAGGATATTTAATGAATATTAAACCTTTCGTGGATTAATATTGTCTCATATCTTATTAATATGGTACTAATCATATGGACTTTTATCATTTATATATCCAGGTAATCCAATTACAAATGATAAAAGAGCAATTTCCTTTGTCACATAGTTAATTTTGTACAAGAACCCATGTCCTTTACAAAATAGTGATGCTATGGGTCATAATTGTCCAACAATCTCCCACTTGGCTATAGCCAATCACTCAAGTGTCTAACTGACTGGCGTAAAAACACACGCATATAACGCAAGCGCACGTATCGTTCAAGTAGTATAAAAATATCAATCCCACGAGGACTTAATCCCTATTGTTGTTATTAATTATTGAATCTATTTATTTACAGAAACTAATTGAGGGAGAAGAGAATGATTGCTTGATTGATTTGGTTGAATGTGGTTTTCCTTAATTAAAATAAATAAAATAAACAAAAGAAAATACTAAAGGAAAATAACAAAAGACTCAAAGATCTAGGGTTGTGAATCTTTCTAATATCTTTTAAAAGATGAAATGATTATTTTATGTTTGTGTAATAAATCGGTTTACTAACCTGGAACACGAAATTATGCAAAAGCCTATGTCGATGGTCATACGCAAATACCCAGTTTAACCCAATTGAACCATATGTCTATGTCAACCAAATTACCTGGATTCATTAAGTTTAAGTTCCAATTATGGCTACCCCCGCCAGACAGGTATATGTCTATCCTGTAAGGAAATCTATTAAATGGTTATCTATTCTCAAGGAAGATCGTGGGCTATTAAGTCTAAGGCTGAAACCTAAAATTCCTTTGTCAAGTTTATTTTAGATTTACCATATCAAATTATTGGTGATCAGACAACAAGAAGCATTAAGCTTAAGACATAATAAGTAAACCTTTAAATTACCCAAACTATAAATAACCCCTTATAAACCGGTGATATTAGAATTCATCACAACCCTAGATAACTGGCTTAGTTACGACACATATTAACGGGTAGTAAAAACTTAAATAAAATAAAAGACATAAAGTAAAATACTGAAAATTAAATGCTGGAAAGTAAATGCTGATGAAAGTAAAAATTACTGAAAAGTAAATGCTGAAAGAAATTAAAGCTGAAAGTAAATTGCTGAAAGTAAATTACTGAAAAGTAAATGCTGAAAGTAAATTGCTGTAAGTAAATTATGAAAAGTAAATGCTGAAAGTAAATTGCTGAAAAGTAAAGAAAGTAAAAGTACAATAAAAGAAAATGCTGAGGTAAAAGGATCCACTTTTATTACTTCTATTTTAGATATCTCCCTTAATATAATATATTAACTTTGCATGATAATTACCAACCATCCATATAGGCGGTATCCAGATTAAGTCAAATTAATAATTAATTACCAACCGACCAATCAGGCGGTATCCAGTTTAGTCAGGTTAAAACCAATTTAAATAATTACCAACCGACCAATATGGCGGTGGCGGTATCTCGTTAAGTCAGGTTTTAACTAATTATATATTATAATTAAGGGAGATTATTCTAAATATTAGTAATAAAAGTTTTACCTTTTACCCCAGCAAAGGGAGTTACCTCATCATTACTGAAAAGTAAAAACTGAAAATTAAAGAAAGAAAGAAAATATGTGCGTGTAAAAGTAAATTGCGGAAAGTAAAAACTGAAAAGTAAAGAAAAGAAAGTGCGAAAGCGGAAATTAATTACTGAAAGCTGTAAATAAACAAACAAGATACAATCTTCTTAGTATTCTTATGGAATTCCTTAGAAGAAAGTATGAATTTACAAATGAAATGACTTGGTATTTATAGGCAAATTTTACCTCCATCAAATCATCCACCAAATCCATTATTAATTGCTCCACTAATTGCTCCACCAAATCAATTATTAATTGCTCCACTAATTGCTTATCATGTTTGGTGGTGATTTGATAATTTTTATTATTTATTTAATAATTTTTTTGTTTTGAAAATGACTTTAATAATTACACACAACACAGTTCTGGATGGTTCATCCATTTCGGGCATGAAATCTTCCGAATTCGAAATTATTTTGTCTTTCAAAGTTGTAGATCTTTGATTCTTATTTAATCTGGAACTTGAATCAGCTCAATCTGATATCGGAGTAAAAAGTCATGCCCAAAATACGACAGATGCGCAAAACTGGAATTTCCAAAACTGCACTTCGTTAAAACGCCCTTTCAAGTTTCCAATCTCCAAAATTAATATGTCAAGTCCAATTTTTGCCCTTATTTGACCCACATTTCATCCTAAATGATTTCGTTGTGTCCCAATATTATTTTATCTGCAAAATAAACTAAAACACATCAAAACGTTCATCAAACCCGAGAAACTAAACAAAATATTAAGTAAAAGGGGGGGTGGTAAATATTTATAATTTTCCGCTCATCACACCCCCAAACCTAACATTTTGCTAGTCCTCGAGCAAAAAAAACAAATAAAATACAAGAAACAATTAAAATTAAACTAAGCCACTTTCGTAGGGATCACGGTTGTATTTAGCATATGCAACAAGCCTTTAAACCCCTAGGTATCCCTTGTGGACGAGTTATAGTCTCGTGAGGGCTTACAGCAACGATACCCACAAACGTTTTACAAAAGTAAAAAGATAATAAAACTAATGCACACAAAAGCAAAAAGACAAGAGAAAAAAAGAATAAAGAAGTTAGTGGCTAATCAGATGAAACTTCTACTCCAAGTCAATAGTTGTTTTGTTTCATTCTAAATTACCGAATAAGTAAATTCTTCGATTATTTTTACCATTCTCCATATACACAGTCGACAAAATATTAATCAACTCATTTTTGCCCACAACATTCACAAGTGTAGTTGACAACAGTCACAAGTGTAGTTGATAAGAGAGTAATATTTTTGTCCTAAAGTTTTATCAGAATTCACATTTTTTTGCAGCAATGGAATAATTTTTCTGATTTTTTTTTTCTTTGATTTTTGATTTTTTTATTTATTTATATACAATATCTTCCATCTATGTAGCGAGTGTTGGGTCGGTGGCTCCCAAACCAGTTGGCTTTAGGGCACCAGGTGTTAAGACACCCCTACGGACTTAATTACTCAGACTTCATATATATATATATTTATTCAGCATCTTTGATCCATGTAACGAGCTTGGGCCAGGACTCCCAAACTTTGGTTTTAGGGCACTAGGTGTTAAAACACCCTTACAGACTTAATAACTCGGACCTCATATGTTTTTTTTTTACTCCATTGCTTTTTGAGATGCTTCCTCCAATTAAACTAGAGCACTGAATATTACAACTTTTCAATTTTAGCTCATGTCTGTATGTTACTATGTATGTGGATAATATCTGCTAACTGAGCATATGAAGATACATTTTAGTCCATTTTATAAAGAATTTACAAATTAAATAATTTAAAATGAAATAAACAAAAATAACTTGTTTTGAAATAGGTTTGAGATACGTCTCAGGAGTGGAAACTCCTTACTCAGCTATCTTTTACCAATTTTACCTTTTTAGTCAAAATAAAAACACAAAATCACAAAATATTTTTGTAATTTTTGAAAATTTTTCAATTTTTTTTGTATTTTTCGAAAAAATTTGGCCTAAAAATAAAAACAACACACAACTAAAAACAAGATACTAATCAACTAATTTCCTCCCCCAAACCTAAATGAGACATTGTCCCCAATGTCTTAAACAGTAGAAGAATAGTTTAGAAGATAGTATCTGGTTAACTGAAACTCTACACGAAAAGTTAAAGGTTAAGATCCAGATTAATCAGACGCCTCTTACCACGATCGTCCTCGGACCAATTTATCTTTGAAAGGATAGGGTCAATTTGTGGTTCATAGGCTAAGATTTGGTCAATTAGATCCGTAGCAGTTCTAGCAGTGAAGAGGAGTTCTTTTAAAGGTTTTGACACAAACCCATTTCTCCGGGCATCATCAAGAAACACACAAAGAAAATCATAAAATCCTTCAACGTTATACAATCCAAGCGGTTTCTGGTGTATGTTCAGGTTCGGCCAAGATAACACTGTAAAAATTTCCTCCAATGTAACCAAGCCACCTGGCAAAGCAATAAAAGCATCAGCACGGTTAATCATTTCTACCAGTCGTTCAGACATACCTGGCACGATCAGTTCTTCTCCGTTTGATGGTCCAATAAGATTTTCCTCTACCAAGGGTTTTGGGATGATTCCCAAAACTTGACTGCCTCCAACCTGTACAGCTTTTGAAACGATCCCTATAAGTCCAAGATTGCCTCCGCCATATACTAAGTGCATATTCCTTGCAGCTAAGACTCGACCCAATTCATGTGCTGCTTCTACGTATTGTGGCTTAACACCAACACTAGTACCGCAAAACATACAGATGTTTTCAAATCGTCTTCTTGAAGTGGCTTCCATGTTTTACTCTGGATGTCTTCAAAAGTGCAATTATGAGTTGAATTTATAAAAACCTGAAAAATGTGAGTAATAATAGCACAAGTATCTTCCAAATGACGATTAGTAGCAAAATAGTAAAATAAATCGTGATAGTAAAAAATGTCTGGATCCTATCGGAGAAAACAAAAGAAAACAACAAAACAAAATACAATTTTTAGGAAAAGACAAAGAGATATAATATGTACAAGAAATGTAGCGGCTTGAATGACGTCTATGCGTCAGGGACAAGCTTCCCATATGTGGGAACACAGAAATTGGGCGACGCATGCTGTTTCGGGCTCGTGGCCCGGTTGGGAGTACGGAGTAGCCCGCGGGGGACTAAACCAGAGAATAATGGAGTCGCCACCCGGTGTGAACTGGGACAAAGATTTAAGGCCGCAATCACCCCTCGCAAGGGAAGACCTCAAACCGTTGGGTTCGGAATGGTCCCTTACTTATGACACTTGTAATAAAATGATTTGTGCAATAATCTAACCAAGCCTAAGCAACATATTTCGAAGGATAATTATGCTTCTAAGTTCACATGCATGAAAGTAATCATCACAACGACAAACATGCAATAGCACACGACAATCTCATGAACATGTTTCGATCATATAACGCGGAAAACAAAGAACAACCTAAACATAATGCAAATTCAAAACGCAAAACAAAACGATTAATCATGCTTGAAAATAAACAACCAAATAGGCTAAATCATGCCTAAGAACCAAGTAACACACTAATGACCTAATCATGCTTGAATACCATCTTATGAACACATCAAACAGATAGACGCAGGGATACAAATAATGTGAATGATTACATGATATAAGAGAAATCCCCTAAGAAATAATTATACATGACATGTGATGTAAATGACTCAATTCAGTGTATTCGCGTTCGTGCGGCGTTCGTATACGCGTTCGAACGGTAGACAAAAGGTTCGCGTTCGTATAACGTTTAATAACGAATTCGAACGGGACCAGACAGAAAACGTGCGTTCGTGCGGCGTTCCGGAACGCGTTCGAACGGGGGTACAGTAGTGACCTCCAAAATGCAGTAAACAACATGATACATACATGAACGGATGAATAGATGACACCTAATAAATAATAACGGGCTAAAAGCGCGGCAAAGCATCATCGTGGTAAAGGATTTTAACCTCTCAAAATATAGGACCTTTAATAGCACTTACTAAGCCCATGCGCAATCAACACAATACATATATAAAAAGTAAAGACATGATATCGGACTTCGTATACCCGATTGAACACATCTACATTCAACCGAATATACATCAATCGGCGCGGCAAAGCATCGTGGTAAAGGATTTTAACTCCTCAAAATATGGGACCTTTAATCCAACTTACTAAGCCCATGCGCTCGATCACATCATTACATATAAAAAATAAAGACAATAATATTGGCTTCATATACCCGATTGAACACATCTTACATTCAACCGAATATACATCAATCGGCGCGGCAAAGAATCGTGGTAAAGGATTTTAACCCCTCAAAATAGGGGACCTTTAATCCAACTTACTAAGCCCATGCGCTCGATCACATCATTACATATAAAAAATAAAGACAATAATATTGGCTTCTTATACCCGATTGAACACATCTTACATTCAACCGAATATACATTAATCAGCGCGGCAAAGCATCGTGGTAAATGATTTTAACCCCTCAAAATAGGGGACCTTTAATCCAACTTACTAAGCCCATGCTCTCGATCACATCATTACATATAAAAATAACATGCGGGAATCAAGAAACGAATGACAAACAAATCAAAACAATATAAAACAAAATATGCGCCGTTTACTCAAGTGGTACGTGGAGTTGTATCCCGAGTACAGATCATACTACCGTCCATTCGGAATCGGCTATGAAATTTATGTCCGGGTTTCCATCCTATATACCATGAGAGGCGACACACTTTTCATTTTTATTCAAGGGCCACAACATACATCATTTTACAATACATGCATTTTTTATCTATTCAAGGGCTACAACATGCATCACTCCACAACAATCATGCAAACGAAACTCAATAAATAATAAAAATACAACTGAAAACGGATGTGAAAAATACCCTCAGGTCTAACCTTTTTTGTCGACTTTCGGACTTGCGTTTCACGGAGATCGGAACGGTTAAAGCTCCTCAACTTTTATGGTTCACTGGTTTGCGTTTTACCTCACCATTTTGCTGCTAAAGTTACTGTTTTGACTCCGTACTTTCCTCACTGTTTTGACGTATTTTTGCTGCTGTTTGCGTGTCTGTTTCTGATCACTATTTTTGATGTTTTAAGCTACTGTTTTGTGTGGTTTTAGGCTACTGTTTTGGGGTATTTTCGGGGTCTACTTTAGGGTAGTTTTTGGTGCAGTTTCGGGGACTGTTTTGGTGGTTTTGGGGTAAGGTTTTGGGTAATAGGCGGTAGTTTCAATGGGGTAATACACGACAGTTTATAGCGTGTTTAGGGCTGGTGAAGACACTGCTTGTTAACTTTGTTTATGTAGTGGGCTGATAGAAAACGTGATGGTGGCGTGAGGGTTTGTGTGGGCGAGTGGTATCGGTGCGTGTGGCAGGCTGGCAAGTGGCGTCTTTGTTGAGTGCGTTGCGAGTGCTAGGTGAATGTAAGGAGACAGTTTTAGTGCGTGAGGGCTGAATGGATAATGGCAGGTGTGTGGAGTGGTATTGGCGAGAAAGGAATTGAAGTGGTGAGCTGTTTGAGTGAAATTTGTAAGGTGTGTTGGGTGCTTGATAAAGGCTGTTTATGTGGCTATGAGGCTTGTGTGTGAGGGGGGTATATGCGGCAGTGAGGCTTGTGTGTGAGGTGAGCCGTGAATGTGGAGTTATGGCGTGAGGGGGGTGCTTTACGAAAAGAAGCTAGGGTTTTTTTTTGTGTATGTCGTGTGAGAGAGAGAGGGATCGCTTTGGTTTTGGGTTGTTTATATAGACAAGGGTTAGGGCTTCCCCTTGTCTCACAAGGAAATGGATTGGATTTGGTGTCAAACAAGGAAAGGATTTGATTGATTGGGGGGACAAATTTTGGTGAATTAGGAAGGTTGAATATTTGATTGGCTTGGTTTAGGAATACAATTTGTTAGATTAGGAAGTCAATATTTTTAATTGGTTATGATTGATTTTAATTAGGCATAATATTTCTTTAATTTAGTATATAATATTTTAAGTTAGGAAGTATATTTTAATTAGGAATATATTTGATTGATTGATTTTAACTTGGTATGATTATATTTCATGTTTGTTTTATATTGGTATATGACTTAATTAATATATTTAATTTAATTTGGTATATGTTTTAATATTTTATTTAGTTGGTATATGTTTTAATTTTATTTTAATTGGGTTGTATTTTGAGGGCCTTGGGCGGTGGGCCAAGTGTGGTGGGCTAGGTGTTGTGTTGGTTTGGTGAGTGGCTTTGGGCCAAGGTTAAATGGTTCTGGGTTTTTAGGCCAAATGTGCTTTAAAACGGAGGTCCAACGAGCGAGCTTGGAGCTAAACATGCGGATAAAATTTAACGAAATGCCGATTCCCTTCCGACAACCGTTTCCCGCAACTTCCTCGACTAAAAAGGTAGTGAATCCAAATGAGACTCATCATAGGGACTCACATGCAAAAATGCAGTGCCTACAGTCGCCCCCACTTTGATGGGACTTGTGTAATGTGTAACAGTGACAATCCTATCAAAGTTATGCAATGCATTTTCACTTACCTGGCTCGCCAGCTGCCACTTGACTTGGCATGTGTTGAGTTGAGTTGATTTGGTAGTGAGGTGCTGCGACCCCTGGTTCATTCCCAAACCGTGCTCCATTTTTGGAGTTCCATTTTCGGCATCTGTTGTGTGTGCTCCATTTTGGAACGCCATTTTCAGCATCTGTGCGTGTGCTCCATTTTGGAACGCCATTTTTGGCATTTGCTGTGTGTGCTCCATTTTGGAACGCCATTTTCGGCATTTGCTGTGTGTGCTCAATTTTGGAATGCCATTTTCGGCATATGTTGTGTGTGCTCCATTTTGGAACGCCAATTTCGGAATTTGCTGTGCGTGCTCCATTTTGGAACGCCATTTTCGGCATCTGTTAGGTGTGCTCCATTTTGGAACACCATTTTCGGCATTTGCTGTGTGTGCTCCATTTTGGAACGCCATTTTCAGCATCTGTTGCGTGATGAGATGGTCTTTACCGCTACAATCCTGCGAACAAAATAAAAATTATATGTATGTGATATTTATGCATGTATGCATGGATGCATGATGCTGATGTGGGCTTCGGCCCTGGGACTCATCCTCAAACTGATGCTGATGTGGGCCTCGGCCCTGTGACTCATCCCCAAATTAAACTGAATGTGGGCTTCGGCCCTGGGACTCATCCTCAAACCGATGCTGATGTGGGCCTCGGCCCTGAGACTCATCCCCAAACTGATACTGATATGGGCCTCGCCCCCAGAGTGATGCTGATATGGGCCTCGCCCCCAAACTGATACTGATATGGGCCTCACCCATAGCTGATACTGATGTGGGCCTCGCCCCCAACTGATGCTGATATGGGCCTCGCCCCCAAACTGATATTGATATGGGCCTCGCCCCCAGCTGATACCGATGTGGGCCTCGCCCCCAACTGATGCTGATATGGGCATCGCCCCCAAACTGATACTGATATGGGCCTCGCCCTAAACTGATACCGACGCGGGCCTCGCCCCAAACTGATACTGATATAGGCCTCGCCCCCAACTGATATTGATGTGGGCCTCGTCCCCAACTGATGCTGATATGGGCCTCGCCCCCAAACTGATACTGATATGGGCCTCGCCCCCAGCTGATACTGATGTGGGCCTCGCCCCCAACTGATGTTGATATGGGCATCGCCCCCAAACTGATACTGATATAGGCCTCGCCCCAAACTGATACCGACGCGGGCCTCGCCCCAAACTGATACTGATATGGGCCTCGCCCCCAACTGATACTGATGTGGGCCTCGCCCCCAACTGATGCTGATATTGGCCTCGCCCCCAAACTGATACTGATATGGGCCTTGCCCCCAACTGATACTGATATGGGCCTCGGCCCTGTGATTCATTCCTGAAAACTACTGACACTGTACTGTTGCTGCTTTTGGTTGGCCTGCATTTGACGCTTTCTCTTTTTTTGTTGAAACCTGTGAATATAAAACAAAGCAAACACAAAAAGGAATGCAAAATACGTTACGTGTATGCATATATGCATGAATGAGTTTCATATCCCGTTGGGTTAGGTCGTCCACCAATTCCCATGGTGACTGCTCGGTTTTCTCTTCCTATGGCAAAGTGCTGCTCCAATTTATCTACATTGATCGGCGCAGTGAACTCATTTCTTTCCAAGTTTAACAGCCTCACTGCCCCATTTTCATTACTGAACGGTTATTCTGCCTTTTATGCTTGCTTCTTTTGGGGATCCCCCGTGTTCTGAGTGTCGCTGAACATCACGGTATCAGGGTTGAATGCTTTTGTCAAACATACTTATGTCAAGTAGGCGAAATGGATGTCTTTATTATTATTCAGGAAAAGGTTCAAACAAGTGGACGAAATCGATGTCTTTATTAAAATTCAGAAAATAAACTAGAAGGAACAGTTTCATTGCCTTCTTCCTTGGCCTATGGTTCTTCACTGCTGTCTTCCTTTATCCTCATGGAAGGAACTGAGTGGTTGAGAGTTTGGAGGACAAAGCTCTCGGGTAGGCCAGAGTCAATCATATAGGTGGGTGGTGGAACGGAGTGGTAATTTGGTAGGGGATTCCGATATGTGTTGGGTTATTCTTTCTCAGGATCGGGTATTTTATGGGCATCAATGAGGTTTTGGATTTCATGCCTAAGGCGGGTGCAATTGTCAGTTTCGTGGCCTCTCCTCTGATGGAAGTGACAATACAGGCTTAGGTCAATGTTGGGTGGTATAGGATCTGGGAGTGGCTTAGGCTCTAAGGGTTTTAGGAGTCCTTGTCCCTTCAACTTCTCAAGAACCTTAGATAAAGGCTTCCCCGTTAGAGAAATACCGGTTCTTGATGGCAGCAACCTCGACAGTAGCGGGCTTAGTCTCAGAATGCCCCCCAAAAGTCCTTCTATTCTGGCCATAGAACTTTCGGTTTTCCGCCTCCTCTTCTTCAATGTCCATGACATTCTCCCTTAACTGTCGAAAATCCGCAATCATGGAGGTCATCTTCCTCCTTACCTTACCATAGATATAGGGCTTAGTACCCTTGATAATCATCTTAATTTGGTCTTTCTCTGAAGACCGAGTCTGCATTTTCAAAAGTTGACCTCTCCAGCGGTCTACATACTCCTTGAAGCTCTCCTCTGGCTTCTGCTTATTGTTCTCTAGATCTCGGAGTGACAAATCAATCTCCAAGTCCGTAACATACTGCTCAGAAAAGCATCAGCTAGTTCCCTCCAATCTTCCTTAACCTTCTTCTCAAGGCTATGATACCAAACCACAGGTGCCCCTCGAGTGACATCCCAAACATCTTTTGGACTTGGCGCTGTGATAGGCCCACTGAACTCATGACTGAGACATATTGCTGCAGATGGACTCTCGGGTCTCCATTCCCATTAAACTTGGCCATGTCGGGCATTTTAAACTAAGCTGGCAGCTGTTCTCCGAAGGTCATTGCCTCATAATCTAACAACTTTTCATGTTTACCCCTCATTTTGTGAGTAACTGTTTGAACCTGATCCTGAAGCTTCTGAAATTCTGCCTGAGACCCAATCACTCTGCCTGTTGCATACTCTGCCATGTCATCATCAAAAGTGGGGATATCATCCCCCAACCCATTCAGAGGCTCCTCGCGCCTCACATTCTTAGAATTTCCCCCAGCACGGGGTACATCCATATTTGCCATGGCGGTAGTTCAATGCTTGCAACTGTTCGGTAATCTTGGCGAAACCATTTTCCAACTGATCTATCCGAGATACCTCGTTATCAGACGTACTCATATCTATTACCAGTCTTTTGATGAGTCTTCACTCTTCCCCAACCCAACGGGAATCTATGATGGCTTTTAGACACAAGGATTAACATGATGCGTGTATGCATGAAATGAATGAGATGCATGTGATACAAGGAATATATCAACTTATTAAAATTTTCACATAAATCGGCTCATCATCATTTTAGAAGCTTTTGGGCTAACTGTCATAGGAGTGAACTCGTCCTAGTTTAAATGGCCCAACAAGTTCACATCTCATGGCAAGAAGTCCAACCGTATCCAAATGATAATGCTCCCAAACACAAACATACAATGGCCCATTGGCGTTTTGGAGGCTTTTGGCCCGATCATCATAAGATACGTTCTTGTCCCAGTTTAAATGGCCCAACAAGCCCATATCTTATGACAAAAGGCCCGAATGGATCCAAATGACAACGTTCCCAAACACAAGCATATAATAGATAATCCAGTCATAAAACAACAATTTCTACAGAGCGGCCCATCGGCATTTCAGAAGCTTTTAGCCCAATTGTCACAGGATACGAACTCGTCCCAGTTTAAATGGCCCAACAAGTTCGCATTTCTGACAAGAAGCCCAACTGCATCCAAATGAGGATGGTCCACAAGCACAAGGAAATAGTTGCTATAGGCCATACAATTCTGGTCTACGTGTGGGTTTGTAGGAGTGTAGACAAAGACTCTCGCTGGCGAAGGATTACCCACAACTAGGTCTCCCCACTCAAGGGTTCAAGCGACCAAGTGAGCGCACCTTTTTATACCTTACAGTACGTGCCAACGGGTTATGGTGTGTGACTGACTGAGATGGATTTTCCATTGTAGATTCCCCATAGGGAGGGTGGAGCGAGGCTCTCTTAAGTACCCTAGCCTCCTAGGCTCTTATCGCTTGGTGACAGGAATAAACAACGGGTCCTCCAAATTAGTCCATCACAATAGGCTACAAGTAGATGATCATCTAGGTGCCTTCACAGCTTTTCCTTCTAGAAAGGTAGTGAGTGAAGGAAGACACCAAACCATTACCCAGCCTAAACAATATGCCTTTGATTAAACCCCTTTTAACTCACAAAAGACACAATTAATTAAAGCACAAATCATAATATTACAAGACATTATTTCGGGGTCGATTCTCTATCCCCAGTGGAGTCGCCAGACTGTGGGAACACAGAAACTGGGCGACGCATGCTGTTCGGGCTCGCGGCCCGGTTGGGAGTACGGAGTAGCCCGCGGGGGACTAAACCGAAGAATAATGGAGTCGCCGCTTGGTGTGAACCGGGACAAAGATTTAAGGCCGCACTCACCCCTCGTAAGGGAAGACCTCAAACTGTTGGGTTCGGAATGGTCCCTTACTTATGACACTTGTAATAAAATGATTTGTGCAATAATCTAACCAAGCCTAAGCAACGTATTTCCAAGGATAATTATGCTTCTAAGTTCACATGCATGAAAGTAATCATCACAACGACAAACATGCAATAGCACACGGCAATCTCATGAACATGCTTCGATCATATAACGCGGAAAACAAAAAACAACCTAAACATAATGCAAATTCCAAACGCAAAACAAAATGATTAATCATGCTTGAAAATAAACAACCAAATAGGCTAAATCATGCCTAAGAACCAAGTAACATACTAATGACCTAATCATGCTTGAATACCATCTTATGAACACATCAAACAGATAGACGCAGGGATACAAATAATTTGATTGATTACATGATATAAGAGAAACCCCTAAGAAATAATTATACATGACATGTGATGAAAATGACTCAATTTAGTGTATTCGTGTTCGTGCGGCGTTCGTATACGCGTTCGAACGGTAGACAGAAGGTTCGCGTTCGTATAGCGCTTGATAACGCATTCGAATGGGACCAGACAGAAAACGTGCGTTCGTGCGGTGTTCTGGAACGCGTTCAAACGGGGGTACAGCAGTGACCTCCAAAATGCAGTAAACAACATGACACATACATGAACGGATGAATAGATGACACCTAATAAATAATAACGGGCTAAAAGCGCGGCAAAGCATCGTGGTAAAGGAATTTAACCTCTCAAAATATAGGACCTTTAATAGCAGTTACTAAGCCCATGCGCAATCAAAATAATACATATATAAAAAGTAAAGACAATGATATCGGACTTCGTATACCCGATTGAACACATCTTACATTCAACCGAATATACATCAATCGGCGCGGCAAAGCATCGTGGTAAATGATTTTAACCCCTCAAAATAGGGGACCTTTAATCCAACTTACTAAGCCCATGCGCTCGATCACATCATTACATATAAAAAATAAAGACAATAGTATTGGCTTCGTATACCCGATTGAACACATCTTACATTCAACCGAATATACATCAATCGGCGTGGCAAAGCATCGTGGTAAAGGATTTTAACCCCTCAAAATAGGGGACCTTTAATCAAACTTACTAAGCCCATGCGCTCGATCACATCATTACATATAAAAAATAAAGACAATAATATTGGCTTCGTATACCCGATTGAACACATCTTACATTCAACCGAATATACATCAATCGGCGCGGAAAAGCATCATGGTAAAGGATTTTAACCCCTCAAAATAAGGGACCTTAATCCAACTTACTAAGCCCATGCGCTCGATCACAACATTATATATAAAAAAATAAAGACAATAATATTGGCTTCGTATACCCGATTGAACACATCTTACATTCAACCGAATATATATCAATCGGCGCGGTAAATCATCATGGTAAATGATTTTAACCCCTCAAAATAGGGGACCTTTAATCCAACTTACTAAGCCCATGCGCTCGATCACATCATTACATATAAAAATAACATGCGGAAATCAAATAACGAATGACAAACAAATCAAAAAACATATAAAACAAAATATGCGCCGTTTACTCAAGTGGTACGTGGAGTTGTATCCCGAGTACAGATCATACTACCGTCCATTCGGAATCGGCTATGAAATTTATGTCCGGGTTTCCATCCTATATACCACATGAGGCGACACACTTTTCATTTTTATTCAAGGGCCACAACATACATCATTTTACAATACATGCATTTTTTATCTATTCAAGGGCCACAACATGCATCACTCCACAATAATCATGTAAACGAAACTCAATAAATAATAAAAATACAACTGAAAACGGATGTGAAAAATACCCTCAGGTTTAACCTTTTTTGTCGACTTTCGGACTTGCGTTTCACGGAGATCGGAAGGGTTAAAGCTCCTCAACTTTTCTGGTTCACTGGTTTGCGTTTTACCTCACCGTTTCGCTGCTCAAGTTAATGTTTTGACTCCGTGCTTTCCTCACTGTTTTGACGTATTTTTGCTGCTGTTTGCGTGTCTGTTTTTGATCACTGTTTTTGATGTTTTAGGCTACTGTTTTGTGTGGTTTTAGGCTACTGTTTTGGGGTATTTTCGGGGACTGTTTTAGGGTAGTTTTGGGTGCAGTTTTGGGGACTGTTTTGGTGGTTTCGGGGTACAGTTTTGGGTATAGGCGGCAGTTTCAATGGGGTAATACACGGCAGTTTATAGCGTGTTTAGGGCTGGTGAGGACGCTGCTTGTTAACTTTGTTTATGTAGTGGGCTGATAGAAAACGTGATGGTGGCGTGCGGGTTTGTGTGGGCAAGTGGTATCGGTGCTTGTGGCAGGCTGGCAAGTGGCGTCTTTGTTGAGTGCGTGCCGAGTGCTAGGTGAATTTAATGAGACAGTTTTAGTGCGTGAGGGCTGAGTGGATAATGGCAGGTGTGTGGAGTGGTATTGGCGAGAAAGGAATTGAAGTGGTGAGCTGTTTGAGTGAAATTTGTAAGGTGTGTTGGGTGCTTGATGAAGGCTGTTTATGCGGCTATGAGGCTTGCGTGTGAGGGGGTATATGTGGTAGTGGGACTTGTGTGTGAGGTGAGCCGTGAATGTGGAGTTATGGCGTGAGGGGGGTGCTTTACGAAAAGGAGCTAGAGTTTTTTTTTGTGTATGTCGTGTGAGAGGGAGAGGGATCGTTTTGGTTTTGGGTTGTTTATATAAACAAGGGCTAGGGCTTCCCCTTGTCTCACAAGGAAAGGGATTGGATTTGGTGTCAAACAAGGAAAGGATTTGATTGATTGGGGGGACAACTTTTGGTGAATTAGGAAGGTTGAATATTTGATTGGCTTGGTTTAGGAATACAATTTGTTAGATTAGGAAGTCAATATTTTTAATTGGTTATGATTGATTTTAATTAGGCATAATATTTTTTTAATTTAGTATATAATATTTTAAGTTAGGAAGTATATTTTTAATTAGGAATAATATTTGATTGATTGATTTTAACTCGGTATGATTATATTTCATGTTTGTTTTATATTTGGTATATGACTTAATTAATATTTAATTTAATTTGGTATATGTTTTAATATTTATTTAGTTGGTATATGTTTTAATATTTTATTTAGTTTGGTATATGTTTTAATATTTTATTTAATTGGGTTGTATTTTGAGGGCCTTGGGCATGTGGGCCAAGTGTGGTGGGCTAGGTGTTGTGTTGGTTTGGTGAGTGGCTTTGGGCCAAGGTTAAATGGTTCTGGATTTTTTAGGCCAAATGTGCTTTAAAATGGAGGTCCAACGAGCGATCTTGGAGCTAAACATGCGGATAAAATTTAACAAAATGCCGATTCCCTTCCGACAACCGTTTCCCGCAACTTCCTCGACTAAAAAGGTAGTGCCTCCAAATGAGACTCATCATTGGGACTCACATGCAAAAATGCAGTGCCTACACCATCCAATTTTCTTATAAACTGGCAAATAGGGTCTTTTTGAGTCAGATTCCCAAGACTTAACTGTTGTCTTTCTTTTTAAAATTGTGTATGTAATTTGCGAATGACTATATGAACATATCCACTGGAATGTGTCTCAAGAGTCGAAGATATATCATCTAAAGACTCCTTACTCAAGCCATCCCAAATGAATTTAATTTTGTCTTCACGATTATCAGACACCATTCCTAAAAAACGACAACGAGTATTGCAATTCCATCATGCATATTTGTAACAAACACCCATTTGCTTAGCTCTACGTTTTTTTGCATAGGTGATTCTTCCAAAAACCAGGCAGATGTGAAATAAAAGATTCAAAAGACTCACCTGCCAATCGGACCCGTGCTTCAATTACCCAACGGATATCATTAGGAACACCATGGATCGTTAGTAATCTCATCCGTTCTAAGCGAGCTTTGTAGACTTTCATCAGAGATTTTTGAGGGAGAGAAGGAAATTGCTTGTGAAGTTTCGTGAGAACTTCTTCCATCCTGAAATGACTTAACCTGCAAAAACTAAACACACAAAATGAAATCACACCAAATTACAATATATACACAAATTGCATGGGTTACCTCCCTGCTAGCGCTAAGTTTAACATCGACAGCTAGATATGACTTCTCGAACGTTAGGCTGGATCTGAAAGTGTGACACTTTCTTTTTGTCGCTCAAATGATTCTCCCCAATAGTGCTTGACACGCTTGTTTTTAACCTTGAAAGTTTTGTTGGAGTCAGGATCATGTATCTCAACGGCTCTATCAGGTAAAACTTTGGTGATCACAAATGGACCTGACCACCGTGATTTTGGCTTCCATGGGAAGAATTTCACCCTTGATTTGTTTAACAGTACCTTATGCCCTGGTTCCAGTTGTATGCACACTAACTTCTCATCATGTCTTTTCCTTGCCTTTTCTTTGTAAAATTTGGCATCCTCAAAAGGCTGATTGTGAAATTCCTCCAATTCGTTGAGCTGGTGGAACTTTTTCTCTTTTGTTGCTTGTAGTGCAAGAATTGGCTTTTTCAGTGCAAAAGACGTTTTATCTTCAGGCTTCACAGGCAATTGATATGTTTTAAGTTTGTCAGTAGAATTTGTACTGCATTGGAGCTCTGAATGGTACTGTGTATCACATCAAGTCTGAAATATTCCTCCTTCTTTTCATCATCTGGGAAATTCATGGCCTTGAAAACATTAAATGTTACTTCTTGGTCCTGTACCCTCATGGTTAATTCTCATTTTTGTACATCAATAATGGTTCGACTTGTAGCCAAGAATGGTCTCCCGAGGATGATTGACACGTCTGCGTCTTCCTCAATATCAAGGACAATAAAATCTGCTGGGAAAATGAATTTGTCAACCTTGACCAGCACATCCTCAACTACGCCTCTTGGAAATACGAGCGTTCTATCAGCAAGTTGCAGAGAGACTGAAGTTGGCATTGTTTCTCCAATCTGTAATTTCCTGAAAATAGAAAAAGGCATCAAGTTAACACTTACACCTAAATCACATAAAACCTTACCAAAGTCATGTTCTCCTATGGTGCAAGGAACAGTGAAACTGCCAGGATCTTTCAATTTTGGAGGAAGTTTCCTCTGAATGATAGCGCTGCATTCTTCTGATAATGCTACTATCTCATAATCTCCCAATCTCCGCTTTCGTGAAAGAATGTCTTTCATGAATTTGGCATAGCTGGGCATTTGTTCCAACGCTTCTGCAAATGGAATGTTGATATATGCAGCTTTTTGATCACCTCCAAGAATCAAGCAAACTGCTTGTCCAGTTTGTTTTTCTGAAGACGCTGAGGAAAAAGGTGGAGGTGGAGTGATCTATTCTTTTTCCTTTGCTTTTTTTCCTCCATTTGTTTCTTTGTTTCTTTTATAACTTCCTCAGTAGTTGTTTTGGCTCCAACATCTTTGTTGATTTCAGTACCGCTTTTTAACATGATGGCATGGCACTGCTCCTTCCCTATGTTCCTCGGATTTGGTTCAGTGTTGCTAGGAAAGTTACCTGGCGGTCTGTAACTCTGAGCATTGGCCAGTTGTCCAATTTGATTCTCCAGTGCTTTAATAGAAGTTGATTGAATTTGAATTAATGCTGCTTGGGATTGAAACATAGCATCATATCTTGCTGCTTGAGTGTCATGTTTTGCTTCTATCTTTTTCAAGTGGATCAACACTTCTGTTATTCCTGATTCATTTGATTGCTCATGGCCTTTGTTCTGTTGTTGGAATCCGGGTGGTGGGTTGTTCATTTGCCCTGAATTGTTGCTCCATGCGAAATTGGGATGATTCATCCACCTGGGTTGTAGGTGTTCGAATATGGATTGTACCCTTGTCTGTTGAAATTGTTGACATAATTCACCGTTTCTTTATGTTGGTTGAAAGATTCTGACTCAGGTGCTCCTCCAAATGTGAACTTGTGGATCCACCATTAACCTTCATGTTAAGAGTTTCCAGATTGTTGCAAATCTGATCCAGCTTAGAATTCAGTGCTGTGTTGGCTCCAACTTCATAAATTCCTGCAATTCTTTGGATCATGCTCCTTTCTGTTGCCATAAAGAATTGTTGTTGGCCATTTCTTCAATTAAGTACCAGGCCTGATCTTCTTCTTTTGCCATCAAAGCTCCTCCAGCAGCAGCATCAATTATGGTTCTCATTATTCCAGAAAGTCCATTGTAGAAGGTTTGGACTTGTAGCCACTTTGCGATCTCATGATGAGTACATTTCCGGAGTAAATCTTTGAATCTTTCCCAAGCTTCACAAAGGGATTCTGAATCTTGTTGCACGAAGGATGTGATGTCATTCCTCAACTTTGCAGTTCTGGCTGGTGGAAAGTACTTTGCAAGGAATTTGGTGGCTAGAGTGTTCCAAGTTGTGATGGAACCTGCTGGTAGTGAATGTAGCCAAGCTTTAGCTCTGTCTTTCAAGGAGTATGGAAAAACATGCAGTCTCATTGCTTCTTCAGCTGCTCGGTTGTAATTGAAAGTACCGCAAACTTCCAGGAAGTTGCTGATGTGGGAATTAGGATCTTCAGTTGCATTTCCCCCAAACTGTACTGACTGCTGAATCATCTGGATGCATGTTTTGATGTCACACGTATTTGCTGGTAAAGGAGGAAGTACAATACAGGAAATGAAGCAGTCGACCACCAGAATGGTTCTGTCTCGAAAGGGTATCGGTGGTGCAACTTCCAAAGGTTCAGGTTCCATGTTGACTAAAGATTCTTGGCCTTCTCGCCTTTCCCTTCTCAACTGTCTGATGGTTCTTTCAATTTCTAGGTCAAGCGGTCGGAGTTCAAAGCTTCTGGTTCGTCTCATGTAGTTTCTGAGAACCCGAAACACAAGAAAACAAAAACAATAAGTAAAAAGAAATTAGATACAAGTAACGTATCTAATCCCAAAACTAATAGTGAAAGATAAATAAGTCTCCGGTAACGGCGCCAAAAACTTGACCGGCGTAAACACACGCGTATAACGCAAGCGCACGTATCGTTCAAGTAGTATAAAAATATCGATCCCACGAGGACTTAATTCCTACTGTTGTTATTAATTATTGAATCTATTTATTTACAGATAATTAATTGAGGGAGAAGAGAATGATTGCTTGATTGATTTGGTTGAATGTGGTTTTCCTTAATTAAAATAAATAAAATAAACAAAAGAAAATACTAAGGAAAATAACAAAAGACTCAAAGATCTAGGGTTGTGAATCTTTCTAATATCTTTTAAAAGATGAAGTGATTATTTTATGTTTGTGTAATAAATCAGTTTACTAACCTGGAACATGAAATTATGCAAAAGCCTATGTCGATGGTCATACGCAAATACCCAGTTTAACCCAATTGAACCATATGTCTATGTCAACCAAATTACCTGGATTCATTAAATTTAAGTTCCAATTATGGCTACCCCCGCCCGACAGGTATATGTCTATCCTGTAAGGAAATCTATTAAATGGTTATCTATCCTCAAGGAAGATCGTGGGCTATTAAGTCTAAGGCTGAAACCTAAAATTCCTTTGTCAAGTTTATTTTAGATTTACCATATCAATCTTATTGGTGATCAGACAACAAGAAGCATTAAGCTTAAGACATAATAAGTAAACCTTTAAATTACCCAAACTATAAAATAACCCCTTATAAACCGGTGATATTAGAATTCATCACAACCTCAGATAACTGGCTTAATTACGACACATATTTACGGGTAGTAAAAACTTAAATAAAATAAAAGACATAAAGTAAAATACTGAAAATTAAATGCTGAAAAGTAAATGCTGAAAGTAAATTACTGAAAAGTAAATGCTGAAAGTAAATTGCTGAAAGTAAATTGCTGAAAGTAAATTACTGAAAAGTAAATGTTGAAAGTAAATTGCTGTAAGAAAAATTACTGAAAAGTAAATGCTGAAAGTAAATTGCTGAAAAGTAAAGAAAGTAAAAGTACAATAAAAGAAAATGGTGAGGTAAAATGATGTACTTTTATTACTTCTATTTTAGATATCTCCCTTAATATAATATATTAACTTTGCATGATAATTACCAACCAGCCATATAGGCGGTATCCAGATTAAGTCAAATTAATAATTAATTACCAACCGACCAATCAGGCGGTATCCAGTTTAGTCAGGTTAAAACCAATTTAAATAATTACCAACCGACCAATATAGCGGTATCCTCGTTAAGTCAGGTTTTAACTAATTTATATATTATAATTAAGGGAGATTAATCTAAATATTAGTAATAAAAGTTTTACCTTTTATCCCAGCAAAGGTGAGTTACCTCATCATTACTGAAAAGTAAAAACTGAAAATTAAAGAAAGAAAAGTATTGTGCGTAAAAGTAAATTGCAGAAAGTAAAAACTGAAAAGTAAAGAAAAGAAAGGCAGAAGCGGAAATTATTACTGAAAGCTGTAAATAAACAAACAAGATACAATCTTCTTAGTATTCTTAAGGAATTCCTTAGAAGAAAGTATGAATTTACAAATGAAATGGCTTGGTATTTATAGGCAAAATTTTGCCTCCATCAAATCATCCACCAAATCCATTATTAATTGCTCCACTAGCTGCTCCACAAAATCCATTATTAATTGCTCCACTAATTGCTTATCATGTTTAGTGGTGATTTGATAATTTTTATTATTAATTTATTTTTTGCTTTCAAAATGACTTTAATAATTACACACAACACACTTCTGGATGGTTCATCCATTTCGGGAATGAAATCTTCAGAATTAGAAATTATTTTGTCTTTCAAAGTTGTAGATCTTTGATTCTTCTTTAATCTGGAACTTGAATCATCTCAATCCGATATCGGAGTAAAACGTTATGCCCAAAATACGACAGATGCGCAAAACTGGAATTTCCAAAACTACACTTCGTTAAAACGCCCTTTCAAGTTTCCAATCTCCAAAATTAATATGTCAAGTCCAATTTTTGCCCTTATTTGACCCACATTTCGTCCTAAATGATTTCATTGTGTCCCAATATTATTTTATCTGCAAAATAAACTAAAACACATCAAAACGTTCATCAAACCCGAGAAACTAAACAAAATATTAAGTAAAAGGGGCGGTAAATATTGATATATTTTCCGCTCATCACTAACACCTGAACTATGTATGGGTCGCTCATGCTTTTTCTGAGATATCGCTTTCGCCAGCGAGTTACAAGGTTATCATCTGATGCGTTTTATTCGATCATCACATCGCCACGATGTATGATCTCACGAATCAGATAAAACCGTCGAAGTACATACTTGGATCGTTGATGAGACCATGATTCTTTAGCCTGTACTGTAGCCTAGCTCAGCTGCTAACAGAACTACTCCTAATCTAATTATGAATTTTATGGATCCAAAATGTTTCTTCTGCTGCCTCAGCTGCAGTAATATGTTCCGCTTTTGTGGTTGAATCGGCAACAGTATCTTGCTTGGAAGATTTCCTGCTCACTGTTCTGTTGTTCTAACAAAATTATGTACCCTTATTGCGACTTACAGTCGCCATTATCGGTTAGGAAACTTGCAATAGTGAACCTAGTCATCTCAAGTTCTCCCTCTCCATAACTTAAGAAAGCATCATTGGTTCGTCTAAGATACTTAATGTATAGGACATCCAATGTCAGTGCGCTCCCACTAACCTTCTTATATACACAAGAATCATTTTCATTTTGAATGAAACCATATTGTAATATGATCTCATCAAAACGTTGGTTTCAAGAACACAATGCTTACTTCAATCCATAAATGGATCGATTTAACTTGCAAACCTTGTTTGCATGTTTCGGCACAAAAAAACTGTCAGGATGTTGTAAACATCCTCCAAAAGGATTCCGTTTAAGGAAATCGGTTTTTAACGTTCAGCTGCCATATTTCATAAACGAAATATGCAGCACTTGCAAGCATTATCAGAATGGATTTAATCATGGCAACAGGTAAAAGGTTTCGTCGTAATCGACACTATGTTGTTGCCATCCATATGTGTCTTCACCATGAAGACGCATTTGCTACCAATAGGAACAATGCCTTCTGGTACATCAACCAGTGTCCAAACATGGTTGGTATACATGGAATCCATTTCGAACTTCATGGCACTTTGACATTAGCTGAGTCGATACCTTGTATCGCTACCTCAAACGTAGCCGGCTCATTATCCTCAATAAGATTAATATCTTTATGTGGTGAGATCAAAAAGCCATACCTCTAAGCTTATTTTCTGACTCTCTCCGACCTACGCGGTTCTTGTGTATTAGAAGATTGTGGTACAGATTCATCCCTGATGAACTGTTCATGTTCCGTTAAGGATCGGTGCCAGGAACAGTATTACTACGATTTTCATCGAGTTCTACTTTCTTCCCACTTACGACTGCATTTAGGTATTTCTCTTAGGAAAATCGCATGGAGAGCAACAAATAAATTTGTTCTCTTGTGAGTTGGGAATTGGTTTCCCTAGGATAACCAATTACAAATGGCACTTGTCCGATTTGGGTTCTAGTTTGGTATCATCCAAACATATGCCTAGCATTCCCAAATCTTCAGGAATGATAAATCTAGTTTCTTTCCTGTCCATATTTCATATGGAGTCTGTCCAACAAACTTTGATGGAACCTTATTCAAAATAAGTATTGCACTGTTCAATGGGTATCCCTAGAAGGAAATTGGTAGCTCAGAGTGACCGGAGCGTAATCACACGCGTATAACGCAAGCGCACGTATCATTCAAGTAGTATAAAAATATCAATCCCACGACGACTTAATTTCTACCGTTGGTATTAATTATTGATACTATTTATTTACATGTATATAATTAAGGGAGAAGAGAATGATTGCTTTTGGTTGGTTGAATGTGGATTTGCTTAAATAAAATAAACAAAAGAAAATACTAAGAAAAATAAATAAAAGACACAAAGATCTAGGGTTGTGATTCCAAACAATATTATCCTAAAGATGAATTGATTCTCTTATATATGTATAATAAGTCAGTTTGCAAACCTGGAACACTAAGATATGCAAAAGCCTCTGTCGATGGTAGGATGTAAATACCCAAATAACCCAATTAAACATATGTCTATGTTAACCAAGTTACCTGAATTCATTAAGTTCAAGTTCCAAAAGTGACTACCCCCCGCCCGACAGGTATATGTCTATCCTGTAAGGAAATCTATTAAAGGGTTATCTATCCTCAAGGAAGATCGTGGGCTATTAAGTCTAAGGCTGAAACCTAAAATTCCTTTGTCAAGTTTATTTTAAGTTTACCAAATCAATCTTATTAATGGCCAGTTAACAAGAAACAATAAGCTTAGGACTCAATAAACAAACTAAATAATTCCCCATAATATAATTAAATCAATTATTAAGCATGTGAATATTGTGTTTCATCACTTCCATAGAATAAAAATAAAATACTGGGGGTTAGAGGATCCACCTTTATTACTTCTAATTTAGAAATCTCCATTATTATAATATAGAATTTATCAGAGATATTACCAACAGACCATATAGGCGGTAACCTAATTAATTCAGATTTCCAATTAAGTCCAACCAGCCAGAAAGGCGGTATTATCATTTGTCCATAAACCAGCGATATAGGCGGTAATTATCTGTCACCTAAAGACCGGCCATATAGGCGGTGTCACATTATGTCAAATAAATAAAACTAGCCATTAAGGCGGTATAACCTTTTAGTTTGAATTATAATTTCCATATTATAATTAAGGGATATTAATCTAAATTAAAATAATTAAAGCTTCACCCTTCCCCCAGCATAAATCTAACTATTAAACATAAAAGAAAAAAGAAGAAAAGAAACTACTAATATTGCTGAAAATAAAAATACATAAATTAAATATTGAAAAATAAATACAAACAAGATGCAATCCTTAAATTCCTTACAAAAACCTAAGGAAAGCATGAAAATTACAAATGAAATGGATTGGTATTTATAGGAAAATCTAAAGGCTTCCACCAATTGCTCCACCAATTGCTCCACCAAACACTCCACTAAACACTCCACAAAATCCTCCACCAAACACTCCACCAAACATGCCACAAGACACTCCACAAAACACTCCACCAAACATGCAAGCATGTTTTGTGGAAGTTTGACAATTGTAAATTGTCATTTTCCATTTTTATTTATTTTTGATAATGACTTTAGTAATTACACAAAACACATTGGATTATTCGTTAATTTCGGTCTTGAAAACTTCAAAGTTATAGATCTTTGAGTCTTCTTTAATTTGGAACTTGAATCAGCTCAATCGCATATCGGATAAAAAAGCTATGGCCAAAATACCAAACTTGCGCAAAACTAGAATTTTAGGACTGCACTTCGTGATGCGTACAGTAAATTTTCGTTTTTGACCTTTTTTTGCTCCAAATTTCATTGTTTTAGCCCTGAGTTGATTCCATCAAGTCCCAATATTATTGTTATCTGCAAAATAAATAAAAACACATAAAACGGTTCATAAAACTCGAGAAACTATACAAAATATTAGGTTAAATGAGTGGGAAATAGTGATATAATTACCACTCATCACACCCCCAAACCTAAAATTTTGCTAGTCCTCGAGCAAAGCAACAAAATAAAATAACATAAACATCTTTAAAATAAAATTAAGCTAAGCCATTTTTGTAGGGATCACAGTTGCATTTAGCATATGCAACAAGCCTTTAAACCCCTAGGTGTCCCTAGTGGACGAGTTGTAGTCTCGTGAGGGTTTACAGCAACGATACCCACAAATGTTTGATAAAAGTAAAAAGATAGTAAAACTAATGCACACAATAGTAAAAAGACAAGATAATAAAGAAGTTAGTGACTAAACAGGTGAAACTTTTACTCCAAGTTAGTAATTGTTTTCTTTTTTTCTAAATTACCGAATAAATAAATTCTCCGATTATTTTTACCATTCTTCATATACACAACCAACAAAATATTAATCAACTCATTTTTCCCACAATAGTCACAAGTGCAGTTGAGAAGAGATTAATATTTTTGTCCTAAAGTTTTATCATAATTCACACCTTTTTATAACAATGGAATAATTTTTTTCTGATTTTTCTGATTTTTTCTTTGATTTTTGATTTTTGATTTTTATTTATATACAATATATTCCATCTATGTAGAGAGCTTTGGGCCAGTGGCTCCCAAACCAGTTGGCTTTAGGGCACTAGGTGTTAAAACACCCCTACGGACTTAATTACTCAGACTTCAGATATATATATTTTTTTTTTGGCAACATCTTCAATCCATGTAACGAGCTTTGGGTCAGTGACTCCCAAACCAATTGGTTTTAGGGCACTAGGTGTTAAAACACCCTTACAGACTTAATAACTCGGATCTCATACGGTTTTTTTTTTCACTTTTTTTTTACTCCATTGCCATTTATAGATGATTTCTCCAATTAAACTAGAGCACTGAATATTACAAACTTTTCAGTTATAGCTCATATTTGTATGTTACCATGCATGTTGATAATACCTGCCAACTGAGCATATGAAGATTCATTTTAGTCAGTTTTATGGAGAATTCACAAATTAAATAATTCAAAAGGAAATAAACAAAAATTAACTTGTTTCGAAAATGGGTTTGAGATACGTATCAAGAGTGGAAACTCCTTACATAGCTATCTCTCACCAATTTCACCTGATTAATCAAGTTAAAAACAAAAACACAAAATATTTTTTTTAATTTTTTGTAAAATTTTTCGATTTTTTTTAATTTTTTGTAAAATTTTTCGATTTTTTTTGAATTTTTCGAAAAATTTTGGACTAAAAATAACATAATAAAAAAAATATACTATTAACTATTCCATTCCCACAAACCTAAATGAGACATTGTCCCCAATATCTGAAAAAGTAGAAGAAGAGTTTAAAAGATAATACCTGGTTAGCTGAAATTCTACGAAAAATTACCGATTAAGATCTATGTCCAATTTATGTTTTTTTCCACGATCGCTATCTAACCAGTTTAACTTGGAAAGAATAGGGTCGATTTTTTGTTCAAAGGCTAGGATTTGGTCAATTAATTCTTCGGCCTTTGTTGCAGTCAGGAAAATATCTTGTACTGATTTTGTGACGAATTCATGTCTTTTGGCTTCCGCAAGAAATACAAACAGAAAATTGGAAAAATGATCAATGTTAAGTAATCCAATGGGCTTCCGATGAATGTTCAAGTTCGCCCATGATGCCATCATGAATATCTCTTCAAATGTTTCGAGCCCACCTGGTAAAGCAATAAAAGCATCAGCAATTTTGACCATTTCAATGAGTTGTTTAGACATACTCGAGACAATGCGTTCATCTCCATTTGTTTTTCCGATTATGTGTTCGTCCGTAAAAGATTTTGGAATGATTCCCAAAACATGACTGCCACCATCCTGAACGGCTTTTGAAATGCTTCCCATCAATCTAAGATTGCCACCGCCATATACTAGGTGCATATTTCGTTCTGCTATGACTCTCCCCAATTCCTTTGCAGCCTCAACGAACTCTGGTTTATTGCCATAGTTAGATCCACAGAACACACAGATTTTAACGACTCGTTGTTGTTAAGTTGCTTCCATTTTCTCTATCTTATTTGGATGTTTATCTAAATGTGTAGAAGAGAAGAATGACGAGATGAATTTATAGATCCTGAAAAGGGTGAGTAAAAATAGCACTAGTACCTGTCAAATGACAATGAACGTTAAAATAAATCGTGAAAGTCAAAAAATATAGATCTTGTCGGCGAAAATAAAAGAAAATAATAAAAGAAAAGAAAATCAAAGTAATTATTAAGGCAACA
Organism: Zanthoxylum bungeanum; assembly: GCA_019454045.1. NCBI lineage: Eukaryota > Viridiplantae > Streptophyta > Magnoliopsida > Sapindales > Rutaceae > Zanthoxylum > Zanthoxylum bungeanum. The sequence goes on along the minus strand of SKCR01030389.1, from coordinate 1,472 downwards.
GAATTATGTACGCAATATGCCACTCGTTTGGTATATAAATCCATTAGGATGGGTCTCAAGAATCCATTTCTTACTCAGCCATCACTAATGACTTAAATATCATCTTTGTGATTGCCAAACACCATTCCTCCTTAAATGCTCCATTTGTGCTTTTCCCTGAAAAACTAACACAAAAAATTAAAAGAAATGTACAATATATATACACAAAATATGAAAACAGAAATTACAACAAAGTGCATGGGTTGCCTCCCTCCTAGCGCTGAAATTTTCGTCTTCAGCCAGACGTGACTGAAATCCATCTATTAAGGAGGTTTCAGCATCGATTTGGATGTCCGATTAAAGACAATCTGTGTGCTTTGCTTTTAAGGGTCTCTTCCAACGGTAAAGTGACAAAAAGAGTTTTGTCTCATTCAGTGCTTGTGCCATCTTTTTTATATTTTTTGCTCCAATGGTTCCTGAAAAGAAAGAAAGAAAATCATGAGGTCTTTTATGGTGCTTGACTTGGAATGGGAGTTCCATTCTGTCAAGCTTTTGGGCGATATATTTAATTTGTACTCCCCAAAATAGTGATATTTCTCTTGAATGTCTGAGATCTTTAACTTGGTCAGAATTTTGCTCCTCCATTTGCTCTGCTTCTTGCTCCACCTTTTCTTCACAGATGAATTTTAAAATTTCCGCATTCAGTTCTTCATTTGTCATCTGTAAAATGCATGCCCCATAAGTTTCAACCTGAGGATGTAAGGAGATGTCGGAATTTAGGTCTTCATCCTCTGTGTTTGATATGACTGGCTCAGGTAGATCTTCTTCAAACATTTATGCAATGAAAGCTCCAAGATCTTCATTTTGAGGATGTTCTTCACAGATGCTTTTCTGTATTTCCTCGTTCGACTCTTTATCAAACATCTGTGCAATAAATGTTCCAAGATTCTCATTTTGAAGATGCAATGTTTCATCCTTCCTTGTTGGTGCAGTTAGAACGAACAGCTCTACTTCTTCGTCAGAGTCCGATGAATAATAAAAATCAAATTGAGACTTTGTTGGTTCGGGCTCCTGAACCGATACCTCCGATTCTTGATACTGCTCAACTTCGTCATCTGTTATGAAGTCATGATGAATCTCTGGATATTCGAAGGCTTCTTCAGTATTATTTGAATTTTCTCCATGAGATATGTGATTCAGGTTATCTGTTAATTGTCTAACTTGATCTGTCATCCTCTGTATAAACACCGCTTGACTCCGAATTTGTGCATCAAATTGAACTTCCCGTTCCTCGAGCCAATCTTTGAGCATGTCAATCAACTGACCTTCCTCTGATGGTTCTGGTTCTTGATGAAGATCGTATGTGGATGGTGGATAAGATGGAAAATGTGGTTCTTTTAAATATGTTGGTTCTTCGTACCTTGAATGATTCCGATAATTCTACCACCCTGAAATGTATATGCATTGATCGCTCAAGTGGTTACCATCGCATA
>SKCR01030388.1:0-31601 GCA_019454045.1 Zanthoxylum bungeanum | reverse complement strand
TTTATGGAGGTGGAGAACTTGCGGTATCTGGGTATACCGATGCAAGTTTCCAAACCGACAAGGATGACTACAGATCGCAATCTGGGTACATTTTTTGTTTGAATAACGGAGCAGTGAGCTGGAAATCTTCCAAGCAAGATATTGTTGCCGATTCAACAACATAAGCGGAGTACATCGCTGCATCTGAAGCAGCAAAGGAGACAGTTTGGATCCGAAAGTTCCTAATCGGATTAGGAGTAGTTCCGTTAGCAGCTGAGCCCGTTCCATTGTATTGTGACAATAACGGGGCTATAGCACAGGCTAAGGAACCAAGGTCTCATCAACGGTCCAAGCATGTTCTTCGACGTTACCATCTGATTCGGGAGATTATACATCGTGGCGATGTAAAAGTCGAGAAGGTCACATCAGATGACAACATTCCAGATCCGCTGACGAAGGCTGTTCTTCAGCAAGTTTTTGAACGACACATACATAGTTCAGGTATTAGATGCTTGAGTGACTGGCTATAGGCCAAGTGGGAGATTGTTAGACATTGTGTCCCATTGCGTCACTGTTTGTAAATGATATTGTATTATTGTACAAAATTAACTATGTAATAATGAAATTGCCTTTTGCCATTTTGTAAATATTATTTACTTTGATATATAAATGGCGAAAGTCCATATGATTAGTACTGGATTGAGATGATATGAGACAGTATCAATCCATAATGGTTTAATCATTAAATATCCCTAGCCGTAGTATTATCGAGACTGGACATCGATAATGCGGAATAGACTAGTATTGCGCTTGTGCACGTTGTGAGGGCACAACGGCATAGTTCTCATATATTTAAGTATTGGATACTTATGCAAGTGCGATAGGAGGTTGTGTTTTACCGATGGTACGGAAAACAGCTTCGCTCTGGATAGACCCCGCGGAATCCCATTGGTAGTATGTCTAGGTGTCTATGGGAGGCCGCATCAGGTTAGGTGTATATGGTCTTAACCTGAGACTTATATCGCTAGTACTTGCGACAATCGGTAAACTTTGGTTTTGGTGGTTGGGGACCTTAACCGGTTCTGTGTACACCTCTTCTGGGTTTATCGAGAATCGTAGTGTACTGGATGTGATGTCTAGATGGAAGTATCGCTTCAGACATATGGAGGTGATGATCACGCAGGACACAGAACTAGTACTCTATAAAAGGTTGCAACCGTCGGGACAATATGACTAGGTCAGGATTGTCCGATTTAAAGAGACTAGTTGCTTGATGTCCGATATATGTTTCATACGGGGCAGACACATCTCCAGCCCCAGGCCTAGCATGTGATCATCCGATACTGGATCGATGTACGCAATACTACGGTATACTACGCTTGATATAGATCTTATATTCCTATAAGAATATTTCTGGAGAATTGGGTAGGCATGGCGCTTTGCTAGAAGCCAACCTTGTCTTGTGAATCGGTAAGAACGTAGTACGAGGTACGTGCGTGTTCGGATTATCCGACGACCGTATTTACTGCCAACATATCCGGAGATCTCTTGGGTCGCTTCCCGAAGATTCACCTATGATATTTGATTCGAACTTAATTAATCTTGGATTAATTGCGGAGAAACTTTATCTCGGATAAAGTGCCTTATTTAGAGAGAGAGAACGATTAATTTGGAATTAATCAGTAAAATTATTATATTCGATATAATAATTGAAATTCGATTTCGACGCGAGAAGATCGTAGTGATACTGTTCCTGGCAATGAATCAACGACGGAACAAGAACAGACCGTCCGGGATGAGTCTGTACCACAAACTTCACATACACAAGGACTGCGTAGGTCGGAGAGAGTCAGAACAGTACCTGAGAGGTATGGGTTCCTGATCTCACCTCATGTAGATATTAATCTTATTGAGGATAATGAGCCGGCTACGTATGAGGAAGCGATACAAAATATCGATTCCGCTTTATGGCAAGAAGCCATGAAGTCCGAGATGGATTCCATGTACTCCAACCAAGTTTGGACACTGGTTGATGCACCAGAAGGCGTAAAGCCTATTGGATGCAGATGGATCTTCAAGAAGAAGACCGACATGGATGGCAACGTACAAACGTACAAAGCTAGGCTTGTAGCGAAGGGATATCGTCAACAATATGGTATTGATTATGACGAAACCTTCTCACCCGTTGCCATGATTAAATCCATTCGGATAATGCTTGCAATAGCTGCATATTTCGACTACGAGATATGGCAGATGGACGTTAAAACCGCTTTCCTTAACGGAAACCTTTTGGAGGATGTTTATATGCAACAGCCTGACGGTTTTATCGTACCACGACTTGCAAACAAGGTTTGTAAGTTAAATCGATCCATTTATGGATTGAAGCAAGCATCACGGTCATGGAATCAGCGTTTTGATGAGATCATAAAAGAATATGATTTCGTACAAAACGCAGATGACCCTTGTGTATACAAGAAGGTTAGTGGGAGAGCACTTACTTTTATTGTCCTTTATGTCGACGACGTATTGCTTATAGGCAATGACATTCCCATGCTAACGTCGGTGAAAGCTTGGCTTTCATTAAAATTCTCCATGAAAGATCTGGGAGAAGCAGCCTTTATTCTTGGAATAAAGATCTACAGGGATAGATCTAGAAAACTGCTTGGACTCTCCCAGAGTACATACATTGATAAAGTGTTGACGCGATTCAACATGGAACAATCCAAGAGGGGATTAGTTCCAATGGTACGTGGTACCTCTCTGTCTAAGGACATGTGTCCTAAGACTCAGGAACAGAGAGACAACATGAGTCGGATACCGTTCACCTCGGCAGTCGGATCGATCATGTATGCCATGATATGTACACGACCTGATGTCTCATATGCTTTGAGCATGTGCAGTCGCTATCAGACCGATCTAGGTGAAGGTCACTGGATAGCAGTTAAGAATATCCTTAAGTATCTTAAACGAACTAAGGATGCTTTCTTAATTTATGGAGGTGGAGAACTTGCGGTATCTGGGTATACCGATGCAAGTTTCCAAACCGACAAGGATGACTACAAGTCGCAATCAGGGTACATTTTTTGTTTGAATAACGGAGCAGTGAGCTGGAAATCTTCCAAGCAAGATACTGTTGCCGATTCAACAACAGAAGCGGAATACATCGCTGCATCTGAAGCAGCAAAGGAGGCAGTTTGGATCCGAAAGTTTCTAATCGGATTAGGAGTAGTTCCGTTAGCAGCTGAGCCCGTTTCATTGTATTGTGACAATAACGGGGCTATAGCGCAGGCTAAGGAACCAAGGTCTCATCAACGGTCCAAGCATGTTCTTCGTCGTTACCATCTGATTCGGGAGATTATACATCGTGGCGATGTAAAGGTCGAGAAGGTCACATCAGATGACAACATTGCAGATCCGCTGACGAAGGCTGTTCTTCAGCAAGTTTTTGAACGACATATACATAGTTCGGGTATTAGATGCTTGAGTGACTGGCTATAGGCCAAGTGGGAGATTGTTAGACATTATATCCCATAGCGTCACTGTTTGTAAATGATATTGTATTATTGTACAAAATTAACTATGTGATAATGAAATTGCCTTTTGCCATTTTGTAAATATTATTTACTTTGATATATAAATGGCGAAAGTCCATATGATTAATACCGGATTGAGATGATATGAGACAGTATCAATCCATAAAGGTTTGATCATTAAATGTCCCTAGTCGGAGTATTATCGAGATCGGACATCGATAATGCGGAATAGACTAGTATTGCGCTTGTGCACGTTGTGAGGGCACAACGGCATAGTTCTCATATATTTAAGTATTGGATACTTATGAAGTGCGATAGGAGGTTGTGTTTTTACCGATGGTACGGAAAACAGCTTCGCTCTGGATAGACCCCGCGGAATCCCATTGGTAGTATGTCTGCGTGACTATGGGAGGCCGCATCAGGGTAGGTGTATATGGTCTTAACCTGAGACTTACATCGCTAGTACTTGCGACAATCGGTAAACTTTGGTTTTGGTGGTTGGGGACCTTAACTGGTTCTGTGTACACCTCTTCTGGGTTTATCGAGAATCGTAGTGTACTGGATGTGATGTCGAGATGGAAGTATCGCTTCAGACATATGGAGGTGATGATCACGCAGGACACAGAACTAGTACTCTATAAAAGGTTGCAACCGTCGGGACAATATGACCAGGTCAGGATTGTCCGATTTAAAGAGACTGGTTGCTTGATGTCCGATATATGTTTCGTACGGGGTAGACACATCTCCAGCCCCAGGCCTAACATGTGATCATCCGATACTGGATCGATGTACGCAATACTACGGTATACTACGCTTGATATAGATCTTATATTCCTATAAGAATATTTCTGGAGAATTGGGTAGGCATGGCGCTTTGCTAGAAGCCAACCTTGTCTTGTGAATCGGTAAGACGTAGTACGAGGTACGTACGTGTTCGGATTATCCGACGACCGTATTTACTGCCAACATATCCGGAGATCTCTTGGGTCGCTTCCTGAAGATTCACCTATGATATTTGATTCGGACTTAATTAATCTTGGATTAATTGCGGAGAAACTTTATCTTGGATAAAGTGCCTTATTTAGAGAGAGAACGATTAATTTAGAATTGATCGATAAAATTATTATATTCGATATAATAATCGAAATTCGATTTCGACGAGAAATTAAAATTAGATTTTAATTCGGGCATACGAGTTAATTTAGAATTAATTCGTTAGCGACGTAAGTAATAATTTCGCCAGGCGCAATTATTTATTTAAATTCGGTTTAATTAATGTCGCGACGTAAGCTCGGTATTTCGGAAATATCGAACCCGAACGCGTGAGTGCACGTGCGCTCACTTTCATTTGGAAACGTGTGGGGCCCACATGACACATGTCATTATATGTATTATTTAATTGGTAATGCATTGCATGGTGATAGTGTGCAATACACTCAAAGGTTTTTCATGAAGTTTGAGTGTTTGACACTCTAAGCCATTGCATGGTTTGTGTCATAAGTTTATATTATTTAATAAATATTATGACATAAATATAAATTGATTTTTGGTAACAAAAAATCAATTACACAAAAAACTCTCTTCTCTCTCTCAAATTGCCGAAAACTGCATGCAGTTTTGCTCTCCATTTTCTTCAATTTTGTTGCAAGGTTTGAAGAAGTTGTGCATTGAAAAATCACAACAAAGGCTAGCACCTTCAAGGGATCATAAAGAGGTGATAGGGAAACCATCAAAGAGCTTGGAATTCACAAAGCTTGGAGCTTTCCACCTTTTTCTCCTCTTGGCCGAATCAACCAACACTTGGAGCTTCCATTTGGTTTGATTTTCTTCATCAACAAAGCATTGTAAGTATGATTCCGCCATACTTCAAAGTTCAATATATATTCATTTATTATATTTCATATGCTTAATCTTTCCTTGGGACATATTATAGAAACCAACACTGAGGAAGTTCCAAAAGAAACAAAGCAACAGATTGAGGAAAAAGAAGCAAAGGAAAAAGAACAGATCACTCCACCTCCACCTTTTCCTCAACGTCTTCAGAAGAACAAATGGACAAGAAGTTTTCTCGGTTCCTGGAGATCTTCAAAAAGCTGCACATCAACATTCCATTTGCAGAAGCGTTAGAACAAATGCCCACCTATGCCAAATTCATGAAAGATATTCTTTCACGAAAACGGAGATTGGGAGATTACGAGACAATAGCATTAACAGAAGAATGCAGCGCCATCATTCAGAGGAAACTTCCCCCGAAGTTGAAAGATCCTGGCAGTTTCATTGTTCCTTGCGTCATAGGAGAACATAACTTTGGTAAGGCTTTGTGTGATTTAGGTGCGAGTGTTAACTTGATGCCTTTTTCTATTTTCAGGAAATTACAGATTGGAGAAACAATGCCAACATCAGTCTCACTACAACTTGTTGATAGAACGCTCGTATTTCCGAGAGGCGTAGTTGAGGATGTGCTAGTCAAGGTTGACAAATTCATTTTCCCAGCAGATTTTATTGTCTTTGATATGGAGGAAGACGCAGACGTGCCAATCATCCTTGGGAGACCATTATTGGCTACAAGTCGAACCATTATTGATGTACAAAAAGGAGAATTGACCATGAGGGTACAGGACCAAGAAGTAACATTCAATGTTTTCAAGGCCATGAATTTCCCAGATGATGAAAAGAAGGAGGAATGTTTCAAACTCGATGTGATACACAGTACCATTCAGAACTCTGATGAAAGAAAAAGTTCTACTGACAAACTTAAAACATGTCGATTGTCTGTGGAGCCTAAAGATAAAGCATCTTTTGCACTGAAAGAGCCAATTCTTGCTCTACAAGCAACAGAAGAGAAAAAGTTCCACCAGCTCAACGAATTGGAGGAATTTCACAATTAGCCTTTTGAGGATGCCAAATTGTACAAAGAAAAGGGCAAGAAAAGACATGATGAGAAGTTAGTGCGCATACAACTGGAACCAGGGCAGAAGGTATTGTTAAATAAATCAAGGGTGAAATTCTTCCCATGGAAGCCAAAATCACGGTGGTCAGGTCCATTTGTGATCACCAAAGTTTTACCAAATAGAGCCGTTGAGATACATGATCCTGATGCTAACAAAACTTTCAAGGTTAAAAACAAGCGTGTCAAACACTACTGGGGAGAATCATTTGAGCGACAAAAAGAAAGTGTTACACTTTCAGATCCAGCTTAACATTCGAGAAGCCAAGTCTGGCTGACGACTTTAAACTTAGCGCTAGCAGGGAGGCAACCCATGCAATTTGTGTATATATTGTGATTTGGTGTGTTTTATTTTTGTGTGTTTAATTTTTGCAGGATTAGTCATTTCAAGATGGAAGAAGCTCTCGCAAATCTTCACAAGTAATTTCCTTCTCTCCCTCAAAAATCTCTGATGAAAGTCTATAAAACTCGCTTGGAACGAATGAGACTACTGATGATCAATGGTATTCCTAATGATATTCGTTGGGTAATTGAAGCACGAGTCCGATTGGCAGGTGAGTCTTCTGACTCTTTTATTTCACATCTGCCTGGTTTCGGAAGAAGCACATATGCAAAGAAATGTAGAGCTAAGCAAATGGGTGTTTGTTTCAAATGTGCACGATTTAATTGCAACACTCGTTGTCGTTCTTTAGGAATAGTGTCTGATAATCGCAAAGACAAAATTAAATTCATTAGGGATGGCTTGAGTAAGGAGTCTTTAGATGAAATATCTTCAACTCTTGAGACGCATCCCAGTGGATATGTTCACATTGCTATTCGCAGATTACATACACAATTCCAAAAAGAAAGACAACAATTAAGTCTCGGGAATCTGACTCAAAAAGACCATGTTTGCCAATTTATAAGAAAATTGGATGGGAAGCTTGTCCCTGACGCATAGACGTTAATCAAGCCGTTACTTTTCTTGTAAATATTATATCTTTTTGTCTTTTCTTAATAATTGTGATTTGTTTTGTTGATTTCTTTTATTTTCTCCGACAGGATCCAGATCTTGTTGACTATCACGATCTATTTTACTATTTCGCTACTAATCGTCCTCTGGAAGATACTTGTGCTATTTTTTTACTCACCCTTTTCAGGTACTATAAATTCATCCCGTCATTGCACTTTTGAAGGCATCCCGAGTTGAGAAAGAAATACATAAAAAAATGGAAGCCACTTCAAGAAGACGAGTTGAAAACATCTGTGTGTTTTGCGGTACTAGTGTTGGTACTAAGCCACAATACGTAGAGGCAGCACAGGAATTGGGTCGAGTCTTAGCAGCAAGGAATATGCACTTTTGTAAAAATGTTTGTGGGTATCATTGCTGTAAACCCTCACGAGACTACAACTCGTCCACTATGGACACCTAGGGGTTTAAAGGCTTGTTGCATATGCTAAATGCAACTGTGATCCCTACAAAAGTGGCTTAGTTAATTTATTATGTTATTTTACTCTATGTTTTGCTCGAGGACTAGCAAAATGTTAGGTTTGGGGGTGTGATGAGTGGTATTTATATCACTATTTCCCACTCATTTGACCTAATATTTTGTATAGTTTCTTGAGTTTTGTGAACGTTTTGATATGTTTTGTGTTATTTTGTAGATAAAATAAAGTTTGGAAAGCATTGGAGGCAATTTGGGGCAAAAACGGGAAAAAATGCGTCAACATGGATATTTTGGTCTTAAGCGCGTCGCAACGCCCAGACTTCCGCGTCGCGACGTCTAAAATGCGCCGAACAGTGCTAACGTGCGCCGGGTCCACAAATCAGAATCTGAGAAAAGTTTGACTTTGCTAAAATGCGCCGTGCCACGTGTCACCATCACAGCGGACCTGCTAACGTGCGCCGTGCCACGTGTCATCATCATATGCTGCCGACACTCAGAGTTGACACGTGTCGCCTCGTCATCAGCCATGTCATCGGTCAAAAAGTCAACTTCACCATGTGTCACGCCACGTTATCCGCCACGTCACAAGGTCAACCAAGTCAACTTGCCACGTCAGCATCAGCCAATCACAGCGTGACACGTGTCGACACGTGTCACAATTCTATGGTGCCGACAATCTCTTTCCCACCTGTCGCCACGTCGTCGCCACGTCACCGCCATGTCACCATCAATAATTGAGTATCCTATCCTTATCTGACACGTGGCGGATAAGAATCTCAGCGACCAATCAGAAGCTGCCACGTGTCACAATAATTGAAGCCCAACCACTCTGCCACGTGTCACCTTATCATCTTATCCAGAATCTTCAAACCAGCGAACCAAAGCGTGCCATGTCGACAAATCCGGCGTCGCGACGCTGGATCCTACCGAGGCCTATAAATTGAGCTCGAGATTTCAGAATTCATTGCACCACTCTCTCTCTTATAATCTTTCTAAAGAGAGAGTTTCTCTCTCTACTTTCTTTTAATTTTTAGTTTTTTAGTTTTTTAGTTTTGTAATTAATTTTAATTACGTTTTGTTAATATAGTATTTTAATTTTTACTTTTTACTTTTTACAGTTTTTTTATTTACCATGAGGAGGTAACTCCCCCAGCTAGGGTGAAAGGTAATTCTTTTACTGTTACTATTTAGATTAATCTCCCTTAAAAATAATATATTCACTATTTAAAATATTGACTTAAAAAGGATACCGCCAGATTGGTCGGTTGGTAATTCATTTTAATCTAATTTAAACCTGACTAATAAAGGATACCTCCAGATTGGTCGGTTGGTAATTTAATTTTGGTTCCGCCTTTATGGCTGGTTGGACTTAATTTGACTTAATCAGGTTACCGCATATATGGCTGGTTGGAAAAAGAATCACAAGTTTATATATTATTTTATGGGAGATATCTAATTAGTAGTAGTAAAAGTAATTCCTTTTACCTTAGCATTTTATTTTATTGTAATTTACTTTTCAGTATTTACTTTACCGTATTTTTACTTTATGTCTTTTATTTTCAAGTTTTTACTAGCCCTAGTTATGTGTTGTAACTAAATTAGTTATCTGGGGTTGTGATGAAATCCAATATCACCGTTTTATAAGGGTTAGATTATAGCTTGGGTAATATAAAGGTTTATTTATTGAGTCTTAAACTTAATGCTTTTTCATTAACTGGCCATTAATAAAATTGATCTGGTAAATCTAAAATGAACTAGACATAGGGATTTTAGGTTTCAGCCTTAGACTCAATAGCCCACGATCTTCCTTGAGGATAGATAACCCTTTAATAGATTTCCTTACAGGATAGGAATATACCTGTCGGGCGGGGGTAGCCATAATTGGAACTTAAACTTAATGAATCCAGATAATTTGGTTGACATAGACATATGATTCAATTGGGTTAAACTGGGTATTTGTGTCTGACCATCGACAGAGGCTTACACATAATTTAGTGTTCCAGGTTAATAAATCAATATATTACCCAACTTTAAGATAACCACTTCATCTTTAAAATGATATTGGAAGAAATCACAACCCTAGATAGTTTTTAATAATAAATTTTCTTAAAACCTATTTTCGACTATTTTATTTACTTGCTTTTAAATTTAGAATCGTCACCATTTCAAATCAATCAATCAACTTGTTAGATATTAGTAATCATTTGACCTAATAAAATTAATAGTTTAGATATTAAGTCCTCGTGGGATCGATATTTTTATACTACTTGAACGATACGTGCGCTTGCGTTATACGTGTGTGTTTACGCCGGTCAAGCACCAACTACAACAAACTCCCACTTTCTTAGTGTCAATCTGGATGGTACCACATTCTCATCTCCTCCATATGTTTATCGAATAACTTAGGAGGTAAGACCTTTGTAAGTAGGTCTGATTTGTTGTCTAGTCCTTGAACCTTCAAGACCATTATGTCTTTGCGTTCAATAATCTCTCTAATTACGCGGTATTTTCTTTCCACGTGCTTAGACTTGGAATGCACCCTTGGCTCTTTGGCATGCATGATGGCTCCGTTATTATCACAGTACATTAGGATCGAATCCGTAATACTAGGTAAAACATCAAGTTCTGTGATAAAATTTCTAATCCATACAGCTTCTTTAGCAGCTTCTGTAGCCGCTATAAATTTCGCCTCAGTGGTGGAATCATCTGTAGAGCCTTGCTTTGAACAATGCCAACTAACCGCACCATCGTTAAGGGTAAATACGTAACCTGATGTAGATTTTCTATCATCTAGATCTCTTTGGAAGTTAGAGTCTGTATAACCCTTAACCTGTAGCTCATATTCTCCATATATTAGAAACTTATCCCTAATACCCTTAAGATATTTTAGGATATATTTCATGGCTGTCCAATGATCATTATCTGGATCCGATTGATATCGGCTAGTCACACTGACGCCGAAAATGATGTCAGGTCTAGTACATAACATAACATATATTATGCTTCCAATACAAGAAACATATGGCAGGTTAGAAATTCTAACTCTCACTTCCTCAGTCTGAGGTGTCATTTTCTTCGAAAGAGGTATGCCATATCGGAAAGGTACATTTGTTGCCTTGCAGTTCTTAAAACTGTACCTTTCTAACATTTTTTCTATGTACGTCGATTGTGACAACCCAATAAGCTGCCTAAATCTATCCCGGTAGAGCCTTATGCCTAGTATATATGAAGCTTCACCCATATCTTTCGTGGAGAAGTTCTTGCAAAGGTAGGGTTTCACACTTTGCATCAATCCTTTATCATTTCCTATGATAAGGATGTTATTCTACAGACAAGACTAGGAAAACTATCATGCTCCCACTCACTTTCTTATAGACACATGGTTCTTCCTCGTTCTTGATGAATCCAGATAATCTAATTATCTCATCAAAACGACGATTCCAACTTCGGGATGTCTGTTTAAGTCTATAATAGACTTTTGGAGATTACAAACCAAGTTTGAAGTCTCACTGGATACGAAACCTTCTGGTTGTTCCATATAGATTTCCTCATTAAGAAATCCATTTAGGAAAGCGGTTTTCACATCTATCTGCCATATCTCATAGTCATGATATGCAGCAATGGCTAAGAGAATCCTAATAGATTTTAGCATGGCTACTGGTGAAAAAGTTTCCTAATAGTCAATCACAAGACATTGACTGTAACCTTTAGCTACAAGTTGGGTGTTAAATGTTTCCACATTTCCATCGGGCCCTCGCTTCCTTTCGTAAATCCATTTACAACCTATAGGTTTAACTCATTCAAAAAGTTCAACTAAGTCCCAGACTTGATTGTCATGCATGGAATCCATCTCGGATTTCATGGCTTTCTTCCATTTTCTCGAATTGATATCTAATATAAACTGTTTATACGTAGTCAGATCTGTTTCCTCCAAAAAGAGAACATCAAGGCTCACATCAAATGTTAAAAATAATCTCCCATGAGGCTTTGATATTGTATTCGACTTACGTAGAACCTGTGGTGAAGATCCTTCATCTAGTTTGATCTCTGGTTCCATCTCAAGTTCCTTAATGTTGGGATCAAATTCATCAAGTTCAATCTCTCTACAATTCCCACTTTCTCTCAAAAATTCATTTTTAAGAAAAATAGCAAAGCGAAAAATGAATACATTTCGTTGCTCGGAATCGTAGAATTGATATCCCATGGAATTATCAGGATATCCAACGAAACTACATTTATACCCCATGGGTGCTAGTTTATCTTGCTGCGTAACTCTAACGTCTGCAGGATAACCACAAATCTTTAAATACCTACGACTTGGTTTTCTATCGAACCATATCTGATAGGGGGTCGTAGAAATAGCTTTTGATGGAACCCTATTAAGTATGTGGGCAGCAGTTAGTAAAGCATAACCCCAAAGGTAATAAGCAAGATATGTATAGCTCATCATTGTTCGCACCATATCCAATAAAGTATGATTTCTACGCTTAGACACTCCATTGTGTTGACGTGTTCCTGGTGGGCTATATTGGGCAAGAATTCCATTCTCCATTAAATAATTTCTGAATTCTTCACTCATATATTCACCGCCTCGATCTGACCGAAGGAATTTGATGAATTTACTGATTTATTTTTCTACTTTGTTTCAGAATATTTTGAACTTGTTAATTATTTCCGACTTATGTTTCATCAAATAGACATATCGAAATCTAGACTTGCCATCCGTGAAAGTTACGAAGTAAGTTGAACCATCATTAGCGATATGATTTAGTGGACCACACACATCGCTGTGTATTAGTTCTAATAAATCTCTAGCACGGTGTCCAACACCTAGAAATGGGGCCTTTGTCATCTTTCCTTGGATGCATGACTCATAAATCTGATAAGGATCTAAGGTAAGATTTTCAATCAAACAATCCTTTACCAATTTGGATAGACATCTAACACTTGTGTGGCCCAATCTCATATGCCATAATTCAGTATTATTTAATTCAGACTTCTTATTTGTATTTTCCTCCAAATTAAAAACATCTCTATATGTTTCAAAAATATAGTGACCATTTGATAAAGAACATTCACATTTCAATAAATTATTTTTATCATATAAACATAAAGTTTCATCCTTAATGTTTATTTTAACCCTCTTTATCTAATATTGGTAGTGATATTATTTGTTTGATAAGTGAGAGTACATAATAACAGTCTCGTAAATCTAATTTACAACCATTATGGAGATTTAAAACAATCGTTCATATGGCTTTAAAATCCAATGTCTCGCCATTACTAACTTTAATCTAGATATCCCCTTTATTCAACCTTCTCTTTACCCTTAATTCCTGCAGGGAGTTGCAAATATGAGTAAGACTGCCAGTGTCTAACACCCATCCACCACTTGCATCTAAGGCTAATGAGATGTCAATAATTGGAAAAATACAAAGTGTACATGAGGGTCATGCTTTTCCTATAAGCTCTAGATAGTCATTCTTCCAGTGTCTAGACTTCTTGCAATATAGGCATTGGTCACGAGTTACTTGCGGTTTTACGCATTTGCGCTTCTTGGAGTTCTTCTTTGAAATACTTTTCTTCCCTATCTTTATTTTTTTAACTTCCCAGAAGTCTTAGAAGAGCCAACTCCACCATGGAGATACAGTGTGGGGTTGCATTTCCTTAAATCTTACTCCGCCGTGCGTAGGATGTTATGAAGTTCTTCGTATGTGGCTTACATTGAATGAATATGGAAATTTAATACAAAGCCAGCATAAAAACCAGACAAAATCAAATGATGGCCCAGTCGTTCATCAAATACAATGCCTTGTCGTTCTATATATTGAATATGGTCTATCATGTTCAAAATATGAGTGCTGACAGCTCATCCCTCCTTGAGTTGGGCACGGAACAATTCCTTAGACCTTTGAAAATGTTCCATCTCTTGGTTTTCCTCGAACAACTCTTTGAGTGTTTGTATGATGCTCCAAGCATCCGGTACTTCAATGTACTATCTCAGTAAATCTGGAACCATCGATCCCAAGATGTAGGATTTCACCTTCAGGTTATCATCATTCCATCTATTAAAATTTTCTCTCGCTCTTCTAGAGTGGAATTATGATCGACATGACAGGATAAGAATATACATGTCGGGCGGGGGTAGCCATAATTGGAACTTAAACTTAATGAATCCAGATAATTTGGTTGACATAGACATATGGTTCAATTGGGTTAAACTGGGTATTTGCGTCTGACCATCGACAGAGGCTTTTGCATAATTTAGTGTTCCCGGTTAGTAAACTGATTTATTACACAAACATAAAATAACCACTTCATCTTTTAAATGATATTAGAATGATTCACGACCCTAGATCTTTGTGTCTTTTGTTATTTTCCTTAGTATTTTCTTTTGTCCTTTTATTATTTATTTTGTAAAACCACATTCAACCAATCAAACAATCATTCTCTTCTCCATTTAATTAGATATTTGTAAATAAATAGATTCAACAATTAATAACAACAGTAGGAATTAAGTCCTCATGGGATCGATATTTTTATACTACTTGAACGATACGTGCGCTTGCGTTATACGTGTGTGTTTACGCCGGTCAGTAGTATACGTAGTATTGCGTATCTCGATCCAGTATCTGATGTCACTTGCAAGGCCTGGAGCTGAAATTGTGTCTGCCCCGTACGAAGGACATATCAGATCTCTAGTAACTAGTCTCTATAATCGAATAATCATGACCTAGTCATATTATCCCGATGACTGCAGTACATAAGAGAACAAGTTCCGTATCCTACGTGATAATCATCTCCACTATGACTAGAGTGATACTTCCATCTCGACATCACACCCAATACACTAAGGTTCTCAATATACCCAGAAGAGGCGTACACATAACCTGTTAAAGCTTTGGACGACCAAAACCAAAGTATATTGATTGTCGCAAGTATTAGCGGTGCAAGTCTCAGGTTAAGACCAAATACACCTACCCTGATTCGGACTTCCATATGTTGGTTATTATCTAGGTCCCAAGATCAAACAAGACATGAAAACAATGTGTGAACACATCAACGAAGGTAGCGGAATACTCACATCGATCGGTTGAGACGATTTGAAGACGAATGAAGCCACTTTGCTCACTGCCAAGGACGCCCACTGCATGCAGTTCACTGCCCTCCATTTCAGAATTTTGAGCTGCGAAACGGAGCTCCAAGCTTCGTCGGACGGATCCCGGCTCATGGGTGAACCTCCCTACCACCTTCGCAACTCTCGTAAGTGTGCTAGCACTTGATTTTTTTGCCACAAAAACTCACTCTTGCTTCCCTTTATTCACGCCATTTCTGGTTCAAAACCAGTGAAGAAAAATAGTTTTGGGCGTGACTAGAAGGAGAGAAATGAGAGAGAAGAAATTGTGTAATTGGTTGGTGAAACCTTTTCCAAAAAGGTTTATATATTTTTTCATAAAATATACAAAGCATTTTCCAAAAAATAAATCAAATAAATTGAAATGGTAAATACTCCCACCAACTTTCACTATTTCAACCACACACATCAACTATTCATGTCACTTTATTAAAGTGACTTGAGTGTGTGTCTATCAATCAATCAACTCAATCACATCAATCAATCACATCACTCAAAGTGACTTTTGATTTGACGCTTGATGTGACGAATGATTTGACGCTTGATGTGACTTGCGTCGCCGCACTCGAATTCGAAATACGAATGCGCTCGCAATCACACTCGGGCTCGGGTTCGCTAATTCCCAATTAGCGAGTTTTTCTGTTGCGTCGTAATTAAATGATTACGCCTAGCGAATTCACTATTCACGTCGCTAACGAATTAATTCTAAATTAATTCGTTCGCCCGAATTAAAATCCAATTTTAATTCCACTTCGAAATCTAATTTCATTTAATATATCCAATATATTAATTTACCGATTAATTCCAAATTAATCATTATCTCTCTCTAGACGATATTTTATCCTAGATAAAAATCTCCGTAATTAATCCTAGATTAATTTTCTCTCTCTACTATATATATAATCCCAGATTATTTAAGAGTGCGAGTCATACGTCATCGGTGGATTATCGGGAAGCGACCCATGAGATCCCCGGATAAGTTGGTAGTAAATACTGTCGTCGGAGTATCCGAATCACGTACGTACCAAGTACTACGTTCTACCGATTTACGAGACAAGGTCGACTCCTAGGAAAGCACCAAGTCTACCCAATTCTCCGGACATATCCATTTAAGAATATTAAGATCCGTATCAAGCGTAGTATACCATTGTATTGTGTATATCAGCCCAGTATCGGATAGTCACGTGCTAGGGCTGGGGCTGGATAAGTGTTTGCCCCGTCCGAAACACATATCGGATGTCTGGTAACATAGTCTCTATAATCGGATATTCATGACCTTGTCACAATATCCCGATTGGATGCGCTTCACTCAAGAGCACTAGTACCGTATCCTGCGTGACATCATCTCCACTATGACTGAAGTGATACTTCTGTCTCGACATCACACCAAATACACTACAACTCTCTGATAAACCCAGAAGTGGTGTACGCAGAACCGGTTAACCCTGTAAAAGCCCTGTACCACCAAGACCAAAGTCTATCGATTATCGTAAGTATTGCGATGTAAGTCTCAGGTTAAGACTATACACACCTACCTTGATTCGGCCTCCCATAGACACATAGTCATAATACCAATGGGATTCCGAGGGGTCTATCCAGAGCGAAGCTGTTTCCCGTACTATCGGTGAAACACGGACCTCCTATCGCACTTGCATAAGTATCCGATACTTATATATATGAGAACTATGTCGTTGTGCCCTCACAACGCACACAAGTGCAATACTAGCCTATTCTGCATTATCGATGTCCAGTCTCGATAATACTCCGGCTAGGGATATTTAATGATTAATCCTTCGGGGACTGATACTGTCTCATATCATTCTCAATCTAGGAACTAATCATAGGGACCTCTCTTCATTTATATATCTATGGTGATCTAATCACAAATGATGAGAGTGCAATTTCCTTGTCACATAGTTAATTTGCTACAACAACACAATGATCTGTGCAAATAGTGACGCTATGGGTCATTTTGTCCAACACCATAGACACACATAGTCATACTACCAATGGAATTTCGAGGGGTCTATCTAGAGCGAAGCTGTTTTCCGTACCATCGGTAAAACACAACCTCCTACTACACTTCCATGAGTATCCTATACCCAAATATATGAGAACAATATTGTTATGCCCTCACAATGCGCACAAGTGTAATACTAGTCTTTTCCGCATTATCGATGTCCAATATCGATAATACTCTGACTAGGGATATTTAATGATTAAACCTTCATGGATTGATACTGTCTCATATCATCTCAATTCAGGAACTAATCATAAGGACCTCCTATCATTTATACATATTGGTGATCTAATCACAAATGATAAAGAGCAATTTCCTTTTTCACATAGTTAATTTGTACAACAACACAATGATCTGTACAAATAGTGACGCTATGGGTCATAATTGTCCAACAATCTCCCACTTGGCCTATAGCAATCACTCAAGTGTCTTACACCCGAACTATGTACGGTTCACTGACTCACTCAATTTACTGAGAAAATACTTTCGTCAGCGGATTTGCATTGATTATCATCTGATGCGATTTATTCGTCATCATCACATCGCCACGATGTATGATCCGAATGAATCAGATGAATAATTGAAGTATATGTCTGGATCGTTGATGAGACCATTAATTCTTTAGCCTGTGCTGTAGCCTAGCTCAGCTGCTAACAGAACTACTCCTAATCTAATTAGGATTATTATAAATCCAGAAGGCTTCTATTGCTGCCTCAGCTGCAGCAATAACACACTTTTATTGTTTATTCAATAACAATATCTTGCATGGAAGATTTCCAGCTCACTGTTCCGTTTTTCAAACTTTACAGCACCGTTGTTACGACTTATAGTCGTTTATATCGGTTAGGAAACTTACAGCAGTGAATCCAGTCACTTCAAGTTCTCATTCTCCATAGTATAAGACAGCACCCTTACTTCCTCTAAGATACTAAAGGATGTTCTTAACATCAATCAAATGACTCTCACTTGGATTGGCCTGATTGTGACTCATATGCTCAAAGCGTATATGAGACACTAGGTCACGTACATTTATTTTAATGTACGATTTCTCGGAGAGTATCAACAACTTTAAATCTATCACAGTAGATCTTTATTCCTAAAATAAAGGTTGTTTCTCCCAAGAATTATACGGAGAATTTTCTCGAAAGGCAAGCTTTCGCTGATTGTATTATGGGAATTTCATTTCCAAGAAATGATATATTATCATTATTTAGAATATTCATTGTCAGTGCGCTCCCACTAACCTCCTTTATATACACAAGAATCATTTTTGTTTGAATAAATCATACACCATTATGATTACATCAAAATGATAATTCCAAGAACTCAATGCTTGCTCCAATCCATCCATGGATCGAATAACTTGCAAACCTTGTTTGCTCGTTTTGGTACGACAAAACCGTCAGGATGTTGTAAACATCCTCCAAAAGGTTTCCATTAAGGAAATCGGTTTTGGCATTCAGCTGCCATATTTCATAAATGAACATGCAGCACCAGCAAGCATTATCCAACGGATTTATCGTGGCAACAGGTAAAAGTTTCGTCGTATTCGACACAATGTTGATAACGATACCTTTTCGCTACAAGCCTAGCTTAGTACGTTGGTATGTTTCCATCCATGTATGTCTTCCTTGAAGACTTATATAGTACCAATAGGCACAATGCCTTTCGGTACATCAACTAGTATCCAAACTTAGTTGGTATACATGGAATCCATTTCGAACTTCATGGCACTTTGCCATAATAGGGAGTCGATACCTTGTATCACTTCCTCATACGTAGTCAGTTCGTGTTCCTCAATAAGATTGACATCTTTATGAGATGAGATCAAAAACTCATACCCCAGGCTGCATGGAACAGTATTACTACTCCGATTTTCATCGAGTTTTACCTTTCCTCCCACTTACAACTGCATATCGGTATTCCTCTTAGGATAACCGCATGGCGACAACATACAATTTTTCTCTTGTGAGATGTATAAGTACTATACTTTGGTTTCCCTAGGATAACCCACAACTTAGGTACTTATCCGATTTGGGTTCTAGTTTGGTATCATCCAACATATGCCCAGCATTCCCAATCTACAGGATTGAGAAAACCCAGTTTCTTTCCTGTTCATATCTAATATGAAGTCTGTCAAATAGATTTTTATGGAACCTTATTCAAAATAAATTTTGCACTCTTTAATGCTTATCCGTTGAAGGAAATGGTAGCTCAGAGCGACTCATGATTAACCTTATCATGTCTTAATAAAATTCAGTTTCACTGTTCGGACACACCGTCAAATTGACGTGTTCCGGGAGGAGTCCTCATTGAAAGAATACTATACTCTTTCAAGTATATGAGAAACTTATTGCTTAAGTATTTTCACCATGGTCCAACTGTGATGGTTTGATACTTTAGTCGATCTGTTTCTCTACTTCGTGTCGAAACTATAAAAGTTTCTGATTTATGTTTCTAATGAAACACATAACCATAACGCGATGCCACATTCGTAAAGGTCATAAATATTCAAATCCACCTCTAGCCTAGCTATACATGGGCCCACTTACGTCACTATGAACGAGGGGTAACAGATCAGTGGCTCTTGCACTTTTACCAAGTAAATGTGTTTTAGGCACTTTGCCAATAAACTAGATTCGTAGACATTATTTGAATGAAATCAAATTTGTCCTAGTACCCACTCTTCGAAAGTGTGGATATACGAGTCTTGTTAATTGTGTCTCAGACAATAATGCCACATATAAGTCTTATCTGATCAAATTAGTTTGAGCTATTTGTTTGCCATGTCATATGTTTGAGATTTATTTATATTCAAAATATAAATATTCTTATTCACATCTAATGTGATTATCTCAATATCATCTTTATAGAATAAAACACTTTAGTGTTCTAGAATATAAAGGTATATCCGCATCAGATTATACTCTGATATAGAGATAATGTTTCTAGTCAAACAAGTTATATTTTAACAGTTTTCTAATTTAAGTACACACCCGAACGGGTAGTTCCTTAAACTTAGGTATCTAGGGTAAAACAACGACTTTCATCCCGTTTTCAATTTGCAGATTAATCTCAATTGAAATCAGTATCCTGCTCACAACAGATTCTTTACATCAGTACATATTTATGTACCACATCCAATATCTAAAATCCAATTTTAATACTAACGTGAACATATTTATGACAAATATATTTGAAGTCGGAGCCTTGCACTGTCTTCTATTCCTTCATGTCTGCCTTGTCCATACGGCAGTCACGCTTCCGTGATCCCCGTTTGCCACAATTTAGGCAGACATCTTGGGATATGTCATTTGTCTTCCCAGAAGATTATAATGATTTTAACTTTGCCCTTTTCCACACCCCAGAAGCCTTTGGCCAAGCCTTGGCCTTCTAGAATGTCCAAGTAAGATGCGCCTTGCGCTTCTTGCCTTATTGCAAACTTTGGCTTTGACTCCTTCAGTATAACCATTAACTCTCCAAGAGTTTACTATTGCAATTTTAGTACTTCTAAGATCTTAGAATAGATCTATAAAGATCCTTCAATTTCATATCATACTTTAAGGATCTAATCCTTAGTTCTGATTAAGAAATTAATGAGTCTATTTGGCAAGCATAATGGATTAAACACTAAAGCTATCATCACATGAATCTTCCAAAGATCATGCTCTACTATTTCCTTAACTCCTGGCTTAAGCCTAAGATGTTATTTTATCCAATAAAGTAACTTCTTAGTTTCCAAGACTATCATGATTCATTATTCACAATTTCAAAATTAAAGTCGTTTAAAACATTTTTTTTCACCCAGGATTATGTTTTAAACACTAATCTTTCAATTTATCTTGATTCTAATAGTCCAACTATTTAATCAACAATTTTAGTTACTATTTATTATAATGATTACTATAGTCCAACTATATATAAACTATAATTTAAATTAGTTAACTTCAATTATATTGATTACTATAATCCAATTATAAAATCAACTATTAATTGAAATTAGTTAATTCAAATATATTGATTACTATAATCCAATTATATAATCAACTATAAATGAAATAGTTTGAATACAGTCCAAATGTTTTAAGTAAAACAACGATTAATTATTAGTCCAACTAATATATTAATTTATTTGACGAAAACTTTGATATGAGCGCGTATGGCAAGTAACTAAACGAACATTTCAAATTTAAAACTTGCTTCCCACTATTTTTCGGCAAGCCTCTAACCCTCTGTGGAGTACTCGGGAAACCTTGTTTCCTAGTGGGCTAGGATCCCGTTAAATAACACACAATCTTGACTTTGGCCAACAAATTGTATGATATTTAACTAGGTAGATCTCTAAGATCAATTCGATCCCATCCAATTCCTAGATCCAGTAGGTGGACATCCAAGTCCGAAACATATATCTTATATATGCCAATATATCCAAAATATTGCCTAACCTTTTTCCTCTTGAATCAACTAAGCCTTGGCTTGGCACAACAAACTTAGTGATCCCAGTTAAGCGGAACCCATTGACCTTGGAAAGCTTCGTAATCAATGTCGATGGACAAGAATTGATCTTGACCTTGGCCAACAAATCACAACTTGGACAAGACACCAATATGGAACAAAGCCTTCATGATTCAAACACATCCTCGACGGACAAAGGTCTTGACTTTGGCCAACAAACCAATGCCAGTCTTAGATCTTGAGTAAGAATCACTCAATGGAAGGAAAAACGCTTAATATGATGTTGATGGTTTTTCGCGTGCAAATGGGAAACCAATTTATTATCTTTGTTAGGGTCTCATCATCATACACCCTTAAACATACATTCTAAACACATAATAAGGCGCATATAAATAAATATAATAATGATATGCGGATGGATACTTAACACATTGTTCCTAGAACAAATCTCTCAATTTGCTCTCTCCCGCTAGCACAAGTATTACATCTACCCGTTACATAACACTTCTAAAGAAACCTCATTTACATTGAGGGGAATAGGTGAGAAGAGAAATTCTAAGGAGGTAATAGGCTGGACACGCAGGTCCAATTAATAAATTCTAAAATTATTACAACAATTTCCAAAATTTCCCCACCCATCTAATATCCATCCGATATATATTATTCATGCATCGCAACCATGTATTCACACAAGCATGTTATCAATCAATCTAATCCAATTAATTAATCTGATAATTAATGACCATCCAATGTTCAAACAACGATTTGATTTTGCGCGAGTCAAACTTTTTTTGCGAATAAGTACTCAAAGTACGAATTCTTGAATTATATTAAACTACAAAATTAAATCCAATTCAATTTTCATTTAATACTAATTCCCTATTTAATTCCAACTTAAATAATACACTTTATTAACGAACCTTAGTGACTTAGATTCTAAATCTAACCGTTTCGGGTCTCAAAGCCCGATTAACATCCAATGTTAATTTAATTAAAGTCCAATGGGCTTTCAATTAATTTCATAAGGCATGGACTTATTTTCTCCTTGTGATTCACGGTAAAACCAGAAGGTTTTGAGGAAGAAAATGGCCACCATGGCCGAGAGTTGAGGGAGAAGAAAAGAGAGAGAGAGAAGTGTGTTTGGTTGTTTCAAAAATAAGTAAATGATTTTCCAAAAATCATATATATAAAATTCCAACCAAAAAGTCAAATGGCAATTATGCCAACCACTTCCATCAACTACCATCAATCAATCAAGTGGCAAGTTGTTACATCACTCAAAGTGACTAATGATTTGACGCTTGATGCGACTAGTGGTTTGACGCTTGATGTGACTTGCAGGCCGCACATAAATTCGCAATGCGAGTGTGCTCGCAAACACTCCCGGGCTCGGGTTCGCTAATTCCAAATTAACGAATTTTTCGTTGCGACGTAATTAAATAATTATGCCTAGCAAAATCATTATTCACGTCGCTAACGAATTCATTCTAAATTAACTCGTTTGCCCGAATTAAAATCAAATTTCAATTATACGTCAAAATCCAATTTCGTAATATATCAAATATATTATTTTATCGATTAATTCCAAATTAATCGTTTTCTCTCTTTAAATGATATTTTATCCCAGATAAAATATCTCCGCAATCAATCCCATATTAATTTTCCCTCTCAACTAATTAATCCCAGATTAATAAAGTGTGAGTCATACGTCATCGGTGAATCTTCGGGAAGCGACCCATGAGATCCCGGATATGTTGGTAGTAAATCCGGTCGTCGGACTATCCGAACACGTAAGTACCTAGTACTACGTTTTTACCAATTTACAAGACAAGGTTGGCTTCTAGCAAAGCGCCATGCCTACCCAATTCCCCAGAAATATCCTTACAGGAATATACGATCTATATCATGAGTAGTATACGTAGTATTGGGTATCTCGATCCAGTATCGGATGTCACGTGCAAGGCCTGGGGCTGGAATTGTGTCTGCCATCTACGAAGCACATATCGGATCTCTGGTAACTAGTCTCAATAATCGAATAATCATGACCTAGTCATATTATCCCGATGACTACAGTACATAAGAGAACAAGTTTCGTATCCTACGTGATCATCATCTCCACTATGACTAGAGTGATACTTCCATCTCGACATCACACCCAATACACTACGATTCTCAATATACCCAGAAGATGCGTACACAGAACCTATTAAAGCCCTGGATGACCAAAACCAAAGTATATTGATTGTCGCAAGTATTAGCGGTGCAAGTCTCAGGTAAGACCAAATACACCTACCCTGATTCGGACTTCCATAGACACATAGTCATACTACCAATGGAATTCCGAGGGGTCTATCTAGAGCGAAGCTGTTTTCCGTACCATCGGTAAAATACAACCTCCTACTACACTTGCATTAGTATCCTATACCCAAATATATGAGAACAATGTTGTTATGCCCTCACAATGCGCACAAGTGTAATACTAGTCTTTTCGCATTATCGATGTCCAATCTCGATAATACTCTGACTAGGGATATTTAATGATTAAACCTTCATGGATTGATACTGTCTCATATCATCTCAATTCAGGAACTAATCATAAGGACCTCCTATCATTTATACATATTGGTGATCTAATCACAAATGATAAAAGAGCAATTTCCTTTTTCACATAGTTAATTTGTACAACAACACCATGATCTGTACAAATAGTGACGCTATGGGTCATAATTGTCCAACAATCTCCCACTTGGCCTATAGCCAATCACTCAAGTGTTTTACACCCGAACTGTGTACGGTTCACTCAATTTACTGAGAAATACTTTCGTCAGCGGATTTGCATGATTATCATCTGTTGCGATTTATTCGATCATCACATCACCACGATGTATGATCCGAACGAATCAGATGAATAATTGAAGTATATGTCTGGATCGTTGATGAGACCATTAATTCTTTAGCCTGTGCTGTAGCCTAGCTCAGCTGCTAACAGAACTACTCCTAATCAAATTAGGATTATTATAAATCCAGAAGGCTTCTATTGCTGCCTTAGCTGCAGCAATAACACACTTTTGTTGTTTATTCGGTAATAGTATCTTGAATGAAAGATTTCCAGCTCACTGTTCCATTTTTCAAACTTTACAGCACCGTTGTTATGACTTATAGTCGTTTATATCGGTTAGGAAACTTACAGCAGTGAATCCAGTCACTTCAAGTTCTCCTTCTCCATAGTATAAGACAGCATCCTGACTTCCTCTAAGATACTAAAGGATGTTCTTAACATCAATCCAATGACTATCACTTGGATTGGCCTGATTGTGACTCCATATGCTCAAAGCGTATGAGACACCGGGTCACGTACATTTATTTTAATTTACGATTTCTCGGAGAGTATCAACAACTTTAAATCTATCACAGTAGATCATTATTCCTAGAATAAAGGTTGTTTCTCACAAGAATTATACGGAGAATTTTCTCGAAAGCCAAGCTTTCGCCGATTGTATTATGGGAATTTCATTTCCAAGAAATGATATATTATCATTATTTAGGATATTCATTGTCAGTGCACTCCCACTAACCTCCTTATATACACAAGAATCATTTTCGTTTTGAATTAAATCATACACCATTATGATTACATCAAAATGATAATTCCAAGAACTCAATGTTTGCTCCAATCCATCCATGGATCGAATAACTTGCAAACCTTGTTTGCTCGTTTTGGTACGAAAAAACCGTCAGGATGTTGTAAACATCCTCCAAAAGGTTTCCGTTAAGGAAAGCGGTTTTGGCATTCAGCTGCCATATTTCATAAATGAAACATGCAGCACCAGCAAGCATTATCCAAACGGATTTATCGTGGCAACAGGTAAAAGGTTTCGTCGTATTCGACACAATGTTGATAACGATTCCTTTTCGCTACAAGCCTAGCTTAGTACGTTGGTATGTTGCCATCCATGTATGTCTTCCTTGAAGACTTATATAGTACCAATAGGCACAATGCCTTTCGGCACATCAACTAGTATCCAAACTTAGTTGGTATACATGGAATCCATTTCAAACTTCATGGAACTTTGCCATAATAGGGAGTCGATATCACTTCCTCATACGTAGTCAGTTCGTGTCCTCAATAATATTGACATCTTTATGAGGTGAGATCAGAAACCCATACCCCAGGTTGCCTGGAACAGTATTACTCTGATTTTCATCAAGTTTTACTTTCCTCCCACTTACAACTGCATATCGGTATTCCTCTTAAGATAACCGCATGGCGAGCAACAATTACATTGTTCTCTTGTGTGATGTATAAGTTCTATACTTTGGTTTCGATAGGAAAACCCACAACTTAGGTACTTATCCGATTTGGGTTCTAGTTTGGTATCATCCAAACATATGCCCAGCAATCCCAAATCTATAGGATTGAGAAAACCCAGTTTTTTTCCTGTTCTTATCTAATATGAAGTATGTCAAACAGATTTTTATGAAACCTTATTCAAATTATTTTTGCACTGTTTAATGCTTATCCATTTAAGGAAATGGTAGCTCAGAGCGACTCATGATTAACCTTATCATGTCTTAACAAAATTCGGTTTCTCTGTTCGGACACACTGTCAAATTGACGTGTTCCGGGAGGAGTCCTCATTGAAAGAATACTATACTCTTTCAAGTATATGAGAAACGTATTGCTTAAGTATTTTCATCATGGTCTAACTGTGATGGTTTGATACTTTAGCCGATCTGTTTGTCTACTTCGTGTCGAAACTATAAAAGTTTCCGATTTGTGTTTCTAAGGAAACACATAACCATAACGCGATGCCACATTCGTAAAGGTCATTAAATATTCAAATCCACATCTAGCCTAGCTATACATGGGCCCACTTACGTCACTATGAACGAGGGATAACAGATCGGTGGCACTTGCACTTTTACCAAGTAAAGGTGTTTTAGGCATTTTGCCCAATAAACTAGATTCGTAGACATTATTTGAATGAAATCAAATTTGTCCTAGTACCCACTCTTCGAAAGTGTGGATATACGAGTCTTGTTAATTGTGTCCCAGCCAATAATGCCACTTATAAGTCTTATCTGATCAAATCAGTTTGAGCTATTTGTTTGCCATGTCATATGTTTGAGATTTATTTATATTCAAAATATAAATACTGTTATTCACATCTAATGTGATTATCTCAATATCATCTTTATAAAATAAAACACTTTAGTGTTCTAGAATATAAAGGTATATCCGCAACAGATTATACTATGATATAGAGATAATGTTTCTAGTCAAACTAGTTATATTTTAACAGTTTCCTAATTTAAGTACACACCCGAACGGGTAGTTCCTAAACTTAGGTATCTACGGTTAAAACAGTGAATTTCATCCCGTTTTCAATTTGCAGATTAATCTCAATTGAAATCAGTATCCTGCTCACAACAGATTCTGCACATCAGTACATATTTATGTACCACATCCAGTATCTAAAATCCAATTTTAATACTAGCAGTGAACATATTTATGACAAACATATTTGAAGTCGGAGCCTTGCACTGTCTTCTATTCCTTCATGTCTGCCTTGTCCATACGCCAGTCACGCTTCCGTGATCCCCGTTTGCCATAATTTAGGCAGACATCTTGGGATATGTCATTTGTCTTCCTAGAAGATTATAATGATTTTGCCTTTGCCCTTTTCCACACCCCAGAAGCCTTTGGCCAAGCCTTGGCCTTCTAGAATGTCGAAGTAAGATGCGCCTTACGCTTCTTGCCTTATTGCAAACTTTGGCTTTGACTCCTTCAGTATAACCATTAACTCGCCAAGAGTTTACTATTGCAATTTCAGTACTTCTAAGATCTTACAATAGATCTATGAAGATCTTTCAATTTCATTATCATACTTTAAGGATCTAATCATTAGTTCTGATTAAGAAATAATGAGTCTAGTTGGCAAGCATAATGGATTAAGCACTAAAGTTATCATCACATGAATCTTCCAAAGATCATGCTCTACTATTTGCTTAACTCCTGGCTTAGGCCTAAGATGTTATTTTATCCAATAAAGTAACTTCTTAGTTTCCAAGACTATCATGATTCATTATTCACAATTTCAAAATTAAAGTCGTTTAAAACATTTTTTTCACCCAGGATTATGTTTTAAACACTAATCTTTCAATTTATCTTGATTCTAATAGTCCAACTATTTAATCAACAATTTTAGGTACTATTTATTATAATGATTACTACAGTACAACTATATAATAAACTATAATTTAAATTAGTTAACTTCAATTATATTGATTACTATAATCCAATTATAAAATCAACTATTAATTGAAATTAGTTAATTCAAATATATTGATTACTATAATCCAATTATATAATCAACTACAAATGAAATAGTTTGAATACAGTCCAAATGCTTTAAGTAAAACAACGATTAATTATTAGTCCAACTAATACATTAATTTATTTGATGAAAAATTTGATATGAGCGCGTATGGCAAGTAACTAAACGAACATTGAAAATTTAATACTTGCCTCCCACAATTTTTCGGCGAGCCTCTAACCCTCTGTGGAGTACTCGGGAAACCTTGTTTCCTAGTGGGCTAGGATCCTGTTAAATAACACCAATCTTGACTTTGGCCAAATAAATTGTATGATAATTAACTAGGTAGATCTCTAAGATCAATTGGATCTCATCCAATTCCTAGATCCAGTAGGTGGACATCCAAGTCCGAAACATATATCTTATATATGCCAATATATCCAATATATTACCTAACCTTTTTTTCCTCTGAATCAACTAAGCATTGGCTTTGGCACAACAAACTCAGTGATCCCAGTTAAGCGGAACCCATTGACCTTGGAAAGCTTCGTAATCAATATCGATGGACAGAATTGATCAAGACCTTGGCCAACAATCACAACTTGGACAAGACACCAATATGGAACAAAGCCTTCATGATTCAAACACATCCTCGACGGACAAAGATCTTGACTTGGCCAACAAACCAATGTCAGTCTTAGATCTTGAGTAAGAATCACTCAATGGAAGGAAAAACGTTTAATATGATGTTGAGGGTAATTCGCGTGCAAATTGGAAACCAATTTATTATCTTTGTTAGGCTCTCATCATCATACACCCTTAAACATGCATTCTAAACACATAATAAGGCGCATATAAATAAATATAATAATGATATGCGGATGGATACTTAACACATTGTTCCTAGAACAAATCTCTCCATTTCCTCTCTCCTGCTAGCACAAGTATTACTTCTACCCGTTACATAACACTTCTAAAGAAACCTCATTTACATTGAGGGGAATAGGTGAGAAGAGAAATATAAAGAGTAAGGAGGTAATAGGCTGGACACGCAGGTACAATTAATAAATTCTAAATTTATTACAAAAATTTCCAAAATTGCCCCACCCATCTAATATCCATCCGATATACATTATTCATGCATCGCAACCATGTATTCACACAAGCATGTTATCAATCAATCTAATCCAATTACTTAATCTGATAATTAATGACCATCCAATGTTTAAACAACAATTTGATTTTGCGCGAGTCAAACTTGTTTTGCGAATAAGTACTCAAAGTACGAATTCTTGAATTATATTAAACTACAAAATTAAATCCAATTCAATTTTCATTTAATACTAATTCGCTATTTAATTCCAAATTAAATAATACACTTTATTAACGAACCTTAGTGACTTAAATTCTAAATCTAACCGTTTCGGGTCTCAAAGCCCGATTAATATCCAATGTTAATTTAATTAAAGTCCAATGGGCTTTCAATTAATTTCATAAGGCATGGACTTATTTTCTCCTTGTGATTCACGGTAAAACCAGAAGGTTTTGAGGAAGAAAATGGCCACCATGGCCGAGAGTTGAGGGAGAAGAAAAGAGAGAGAGAGAAGTGTGTTTGGTTGTTTCAAAAATTAGTAAATGATTTTCCAAAAATCATATACATAAAATTGCAACCAAAAAGTCAAATGGCAATTAAGTTAACCACTTCCATCAACTACCATCAATCAATCAAGTGACAAGTTGTCACATCACTCAAAGTGACTAATGATTTGACACTTGATGCGACTAGTGGTTTGACGCTTGATATGACTTGCAGGCCACACTTAAAGTCGCAATGCGAGTGCGCTCGCAAACACTCCCGGACTCGGGTTCGCTAATTCCAAATTAACGAATTTTCCGTTACGACGTAATTAAATAATTATGCCTAGCAAAATCACTATTCACTTCGCTAACGAATTAATACTAAATTAACTCGTTTGCCCGAATTAAAATCTAATTTCAATTCCGCGTCGAAATCCAATTTCATATAATATATCAAATATATTATTTTATCGATTAATTCCAAATTAATCGTTTCCTCTCTTTAAGAGATATTTTATCCCAGATAAAATATCTCCGCAATATTCCCAGATTAATTTCTCCTCTCAACTAATTAATCCCAGATTAATAAAGTACGAGTCATACGTCATCGGTGAATCTTCGGGAAGCGACCATGAGAACCCCGGATATGTTGGCAGTAAATCCGGTCGTCGGACTATCCGAACACGTAAGTGTTAGACATTATGTCCCATAGCGTCACTGTTTGTAAATGATATTGTATTATTGTACAAAATTAACTATGTGATTATGAAATTGCCTTTTGCCGTTTTGTAATATTATTTACTTTGACTAATAAATGGCGAAAGTCCATATGATTAATACTGGATTGAGATGATATGAGACAGTATCAATCTATAAAAGTTTAATCATTAAATATCCCTAGTGAGTATTATCGAGATTGGACATCGATAATGCGGAATAGACTAGTATTGCGCTTGTGCACGTTGTGAGGGCACAACAGCATAGTTCTCATATATTAAGTATTGGATACTTATGCAAGTGCAATAGGAGGTTGTGTTTTACCGATGGTACGGAAAACAGCTTCGCTCTGGATAGACCCCGTGGAATCCCATTGGTAGTATGTCTGCGTGTCTATGGGAGGCCGCATCAGGGTAGGTGTATATGGTCTTAACCTGAGACTTACATCGCTAGTACTTGCGACAATCGGTAAACTTTTGTTTTGGTGGTTGGGGACCCTAACCGGTTCTGTGTACACCTCTTCTGGGTTTATCGAGAATCGTAGTGTACTGGATGTGATGTCAAGATGGAAGTATCGCTTCAGACATATGGAGGTGATGATCACGCAGGACACAGAACTAGTACTCTATAAAAGGTTGCAACCGTCGGGACAATATGACTAGGTCATGATTGTCTGATTTAAAGAGACTAGCTGTTTGATGTCCGATATATGTTTCGTACGGGGCAGACACATCTCCAGCCCCAGGCCTAGCATGTGATCATCCGATACTGGATCGATGTACGCAATACTACGGTATACTACGCTTGATATAGATCTTATATTCCTATAAGAATATTTCTGGAGAATTGGGTAGACATGGCGCTTTGCTAGAAGCCAACCTTGTCTTGTGAATCGGTGAGAACGTAGTACAAGGTACGTGCGTGTTCGGATTATCCGACGACCGTATTTACTGCCAACATATCCGGAGATCTCTTGGGTCGCTTCCTGAAGATTCACCTATGATATTTGATTCGGACTTAATTAATCTTGGATTAATTGCGGAGAAACTTTATCTCGGATAAAGTACCTTGTTTAGAGAGAGAGAACGATTAATTTGGAATTAATCGATAAAATTATTATATTCGATATAATAATCGAAATTCGATTTCGACGCGAAATTAAAATTAGATTTTAATTCGGGCATACGAGTTAATTTAGAATTAATTCGTTAGCGACGTAAATAATAATTTCGCTAGGCGCGATTATTTATTTAAATTCGATTTAAATAACGTCGCGACGTAAGTTCGGTATTTCGGAAATATCGAACCCGAACGCGTGAGTGCACGTGGGCCCACTTTCATTTGGAAACGTGTGGGGCCCACATGACACATGTCATTATATACATTATTTTATTGATGATGCATTGCATGGTGATAGTGTATATTACACTCAAATGTTATGCATGGAATTTGAGTGTTTGACACTCTAAGTCTTTGCATGGCTTGTGTCATAG